>JAWQUT010000243.1:929865-962448 GCA_033807755.1 Ellobium chinense
GGTTGTATCGTGTCGGGCTGCCCGCGGTGTAAGGGAGGGAGGGGTGAGAGGGGCGACCTTGCCTGCGTTTAGTCGGGAGGAAGTGGAGCAGGACTGAGTAAGATGGCTGTGGAATTTGAACACGGACACCAGGCCGCAAAAGTTTCAAGTTTTTAAACAGTCATATGATGATTGAAGAACATTAATGTCACCGTCACGTGCAAGCCAGAATACGCCGGTGTCAGGCTTTATCTCTTCGTTTTACAGATAAAACTTACTTATTAAAGAGGATACGGTCGGCCGGTTGCAAACTCACCTGGTCTGCACTCATTACAGAAATGTCATCACCCCCACTGCGTCACGAGTGATAAGCGAATCCGCCATCCAGTGTCGTGGTTCTCTCTTACCGTCACCAATCCCGTCATGCTAAGTGTTAAAGTGTAGCTTTATTTAAAAAAAATGAACTACATTTTTGAAGACCTCATATAGAATCCAGTGGCTATATTCTTTTCATTCAAACAGGTACAAGTTGAAATTCCAGAAATATTTCCGCTCCCCTCGGGCTTCAAACTCGGTTTCGGGTCCATCGAATCCTAACTCTGGAATCGAATCCGGATTCAAAGCTTATAGGATCGAATCTGCCAAACCCTAAAATCAGCCTTTCAGAAAATTAGGCACCATGTCAGAAAGTGTTTGTATTTGAAAGAGATTTGTATAAATTATTGGGTGCTCACATCCCTTTTTTCTTCGTATTGAAAAAAAAAAATACAGCATAAGAAAACGTATTTAGGGGGAAAAATGCCAAAATCAAAGATAAATTGAAGAATAACACAGTTCATTTACAAGGCCTCCAGAAGAGAAAAAAAGGTAGGCGCCGATGACCAGAATGACCGCTTGAAGATCGAAGGGAAACAACCAGTGAAAAGAAAATCGTGAGCTAGGACACCCAGGAATTGTCTCCCATCCATTTCGGTCTATAATTTTCATGATTATATCCCTTCGACCATAAATTTTGCAACTCTCTCTCTCTCTCTCTTTCACAGACAGACAGACAGGCAGGCACACACACACACACACACACACACACAAACACAGACAGACACACACACACACAGACATACACACACAGACAGACACACGCACACTTAATCACTCTTTCTCTCTGCCTCTCTCTTGCTGTGACCGTCTCTCTCTCTCATTCTCTGTTTTTTTCTTTCTTTTTCTCTCCCTTCTCTCTTTCCCTCGTTCTCTCCTTCTTCCTTCCTCTCGTTCTTGTTCTCTCTCTCTCTCTCTCTCTCTCTCTCTCTCTCTCTTTCTTTAATACACACACATATATACGTGCACACATTTACTCACTATTTCTCTGATCTTCTTTCTCTAGTTATCGTGGTGGTGGTGGTGGTGGTTGTGATGGTAATGCTGCTGCTGCTGTTGATGATGATGGTGATCTAAAATAATGATATTCTCAAAGAAAATCAACAACAACGAACACAAATAACCCACAAAAAAAAAAAACCAACAACAATAACAACAAAAAATCCCAACAAAACAGGAGCAGACAATGGTGGAAGGGAAACAACCAGTAAAATGATAAGTGTAAGCTAGTGCTTCCATGATTTGTCTCCTATTTAATATTACCTTCAATTTTTACGATTATATCCCTTGTACCAAAACTTTTGCACTAATTCATTTCCCCCCTCCCCCTCTTTCTCCTTCTATCTCTTTCTCTCTCTGTCTCTCTCTGTCTCTTTCTCTCTCTGTTTGTCTGACCTCCTCTCTGTCTCACCCTCTCTCTCTCTCTCTCTCACTCTCTCTCTCTCTCTCTCTCTCTCTCTCTCTCTCTCTGTCTCTGATTTTTAACATTATGTCCTTAGGATCACACGGAATTTCGTTGTTGCCAAATTATACTAATTATAGGTAATAGGACCGACTTCTTAACCACCTTATTTGTGCTTGTGTCTGCGTGTGCCTGCATGAGTGTGTATGCGCGTGTGTGCCCGGATCCGTTTGTGGGTGTGTGTCTGTGTACTTGTGCATAGATGTGCGCATGAGCGCTTGCGTGCGTGTGCGCGCGTTGCGCGCGTTCATGTGTGTGCTTGTGTGCAAGCGTGTGCGTCTGTGCAAGCATGACTGCGATTGTGCTCGCGTGTGTGCTTATGTGCGCACCTTTTTTTTCACTTTTTTTTTCATTCTCTTGTTCATTACATTATGTGTTTCCACGAGGTCAGCAGTGATGTTGTTAAAGGATGTGAAGGTGATACTGTCGCTAGCCTTGTTGCTGCTGATACACTGACCAAGGGAGTGATAGTTATGGTACAGCAGTTAGGTAATACTAATAGTGGTGGTAGTTGTGTCTTAGCTCGACGACGGTGTCTCAACCACCATGTGTGTGTTTGTGTGTATGTGAGCCTCTGTATGTGTGTGTGTATGTGTGTGTGTGTGTGTGTGTGTGTGTGTGTGTGTGTGTGTGTTGTGTGTGTGTGTGTGTGTGTGTGTGTGTGTGTGTGTATTTGTGTATCTGTGGGTCTGTGGGTTTGTGGGTCTGTGGGTCTGGGTCTGTGTCTATGTTTGCGGTGTGTGTTCACGTGGTCGTCCGTTTTCTGTATTTAGGATAATGTTAATGATAATGGTTATAATGGTTATGATGATGTTGTGTTGGTCGTTCCTAGAGATAGAAAAAGAGACTGGGAAAAAGAATGAGATAAAGAGAGAGGAAAAATAGGAACAAAGTTTTGCTAGATTGGTGTCAGAAAAAAATCGTAAAAAATGAAGGTAGTAATAAATGGGAGATAAATCACGGATGCACTAATTTACGATTGTCATTTCACAGGTTGTTTCCCTTCGACTGTTTGCGGCACCTAACCTTACTTGTGTGGATTTTTTTCGGATATTTCCCACGGACACCACCAATGTATCGTCGTCACTAGTTCCCTCTCAGAGTATCACCACCACTCCATCAGCAATGGCAACAGCAGCAGAGACAACACCAGCAACAGTATCACCACCACCACAACTACCATCACCACCTACGATTACTACTACCATCATCACCACCACCACCACCACCACCATCACCACCATTACCACCATAACACCTATTGTTACGTCAGCCAGCACATCATCATAACAGTTATCATTAACACCATACTTAATAAAGAAAACGGACGCGCACGCAAGAGCACACGCACTCACACACAGACACGCATGTACGTACGCAAACGCGCACTCACAATATGTAAAATACGCACACGTGTGCACACGCATTTTGGTGCAGACGCTCACGCATACACATGTAAGCTCACACGCACGCGCCTGTGCGCAGACACACACAATATTAGTGGTTGAGGTCTACCCCATTACCCATGACTTGGATGAAACGAAATTCCATGTGATCCTAGGAATACAATCAAGAGATTGAGAAGGAGAGTGAAAGACACAGAAAAGAGAGAGAGAGAGAGAGAGAGAGAGAGAGAGAGAGAGAGAGAGAGAGACGGAGGGGGGGATGAATTGGTGTAAAATTTGTGGTCAAAGGAACACAATCGTGAAAAATGACGGTCGTAATAAATGGGAGACAAATCATGGATGCACTAGCTATGGTATTATTTTATTGGTTGCTTCCCTTTTACCTTAGCTGCTCTTGATTTGCTTAAAGTTGAAGGGGTTTTTTTTTAATCTTATTCCATTGTTTTGTTGACTCATGACTGTCATCAGTTATCAGCAGCAGCAGCAGCACCTTCACCACCACCACCAACACCACCACTATCATCACTACAACCACCACGACTATAATTGTGTTAACCCAAAATCGACGACCAATACATTACCTTCCTAACCTTTATACAAACTATTCTTACATACAGAAAACAAAACGGAGAGAAAGAGAGAAATGATTTGGTTAAAAATTTACGGTGAAAGGACATAATTGTGAAAAAATTAGGTCGTGATACCTGGGAGACAAATCATGGATGCAGTAGCTCACGATTATTATTTCATTAGTTGTTTCCCTTCGATCGTTGGCCGTTGGGGGATAAGAGGGGCGACCTTATCTGCGTTTATAAAGTTTATTTGGGAGGAGGTGAGGCAGGACTGAGTAGGATGATTGTGGAATTTGAACACAGACACCAGAGCGTAAAATGTTTTTAAAAAGTTTTTTATCAATCACACATGAGGATTGAAGAGCGTTAATGTAACTGTCACGTGCAAGCCAGAATATACCAGTGTCAGGCTTTATCTCTCCGTTTTACAAATACAACCTACTTATTAAGAGGATACGGTCAGCCGGTTGCAAACGCACCTGGCTTGCACTCATTACAGAGATGTCATCAACCCCTTGCGTTACGAGTGATAAGCGAATCCGCCATCCAGAGTCGTGGTTCTCGCCACCAATCCCATCAAGCTAAGTGCGATATTGGCCTGATCGACACATGTGAGTGGCGTCGAGCTGCATGTTTTATGATCACGTGCTATCTCCAGTCTGTTGTGACAGGGTCGATTTCTTATGGAAAACGCTTTTTGCCTAGTGGGACCATTCAAGTTTATAGTTTATAGAGAGGTTATACTTTATAATTATACTTTGTAACTTGGGATCAAGTTTCATTTTAAAAGGTAAAGAAGGGAAAATTCGATGCATTAAGAGTGTATACTTAGTAAGGGCGAACGCGTAGCATACCGGTAGTTGATATTGAGGGTCTTATTGTGTTTGGGCAAAACCTTTCTTGGATGCTGTAGTTTATCTAACTGAAGATGAATGAATGACTGAACAAAAGAAGGAAAGAAGGTGGAAGGCAGGGGAGGAGGAAGGCAAGCATATATATGACAATATGATATTGAGCTAAAAGAGAAAGAGGGAAGGGACAATTAAATCTATCATTTCAAGCCACAGACGATCAAATTACAAAATGACCAATTGATTACCCTTTCTGATTTTCTAATCCCAAACCTAAAATCTGATAGATTTACAATTTCACTGAAAAATAAACACACACGAATGTATACAGGAGGAAAAGCTTTCAACACACTGCGCTTGGTAAAGCAAGATATTATACGGTTCCTGGGGTCGAATTAACGACTCACACGACTGAGGAATCATAAAGATGGAAATGGATTATAATAATAAAATACAAATTGTGTGACTGAAAGTCACTGTACTAACACATACAGGTCTATATTTTAAAGATTTTTCTCTAAAACAGGCTGTGCACTTCAGAAAATTGTTAATCTCCTTGTGAAGAAACAGATTTTTTTTTAAAAAAAGGTATTAAAATAAATGGCCATTGATACCAAAATGAACAAAGGCTGTTAATTTGAGACTTCAACACAAATGAAGTAGATATCAATTCGATGACTTTATGGATAACACTCAAAAGATAACCGGGATAACTTGTGTGAAAAATGCCAGTAATCTTTTCGCACGCTTGTTTCGTTTCTTGAAAAACCAAGAAAATGAGACCTGAAAGTTAAGTAATTGTAACAGTTACTTTGCTTTAAAAAAGTAAAGTAACAATTACTCATTTTTCAGAAAAGTAAAGTAATTGTAACAGTTACTTTTAAAAGTAACTTTTAACAACCCTGCACATCACCACATGTTTAACAAATAAAAAACATACTGATACAAGGGCCAGCTAACACTAGTACTTGCTGTTTCATGGTAATGTGCACGAGCAGACAAAGCCAGTACCGGTATACTGCAGTTTATGATCTGCAATCTTGAACAAAAGACACACATTCAGAGTAAAACCAAATCAGGCAAATCAGTCACTTCATCAACCTCCGAGAAGTAATGGCACAATCTGGTTTTGGAAAACATCTTCTTTCTTCTTTAAGAGGATCTGAAGGGTGGTAGTGGTGGGGGAGAGGGAGAGGGAGAGCATAAAAATTACTGAAGGTCGTCTACACTTTAATCCTATTCTGTGGTACCTGAAAGTTTTGCATGAGTCGGCATAGAGGTCTGGACAAATTTCTAAAAGAGTGATTCCCTCCATCCTCCAATCTCTCACCCTCCTCCTTCAATGTGAGCCACAATACGCTATCCTGCATGTCAAATCTGTTCCAACAAGTCATAAGCTGCCATTTTTCTGCCATGAAAAAGGTAAAGGCTTCAGACTGCTTTCTTGTCAACAAAGACTCCACTTTTATTGATATTACTACCCTGTCCTGCACTGTGAATATGATGGAAATTGGACATGTGCCAGTCAACGTGCTGAACACCGAAGCCCAGTGTGAGAACAGGAGCCCCACTGCAGCCTAAACAAGTTGGTGCATCGTATATGTAGTATGTGAATACTGCTCCATCACCACGTTCTCTAACTATCTTCCTTTCTATACACTTGCCTATAGTTATGTGCTTTGAGCACCCATGTGGATGTGATGTAACAATGGCTAAAGTGGGGAAACCCTTTCCCATTGGATTCTTATACTTTGAAATTAATTTCCCCTCAGCCACATGGAGGCTTAAATTGCGATCGTACAGTTTATCAACAAGCTCCTTGTCGTGGGTGACACACTTCAAGATGCAGAAGCCATCCAACTTTCCTGTGTCTGCAGACATGCCATACAAATGTCGGATGTTTTCTGTCTTGTCATCATCATAATAAACATCTACAATAGTCTGACAAGCCTCTTCATCCCCATATACAACATGCTGTGCTGTGTATACAAGTACCTCCCACCAGCTCCTTCCAGCTTGTAATGGAGTCTTGATGCATTCAGGACATGAACAGTCAGAGTCTGTAATTTCCACTGGATATATTTTCTTAAAGAGCAGTCGGCCACTGCCAGTATGCGGAATGCTTGTCCCTCGACAGTTGGAAAATATGTATCCGTCAGGTCGGTCCCGGCTTGTATAATTGACTCTGACCCTGACAGTCAGATCAGCCTGTGCTTTCACACATTCAAAGAGATCCTCATCATCATAACACCAAGGTAGATGCTGAAAAGTAAAATCTGATACTCGTATAAACTGGGAATGTCCTGGATTCTTTTTGCAAGTCCTCCATCGGTAAGCTCCATCCGGCTCATCTGTCCAGACTTCACACTCAAATAAAACATAACAGTGAAACAATAATAATAAATACATCATATACCAAGAAAAAAATGCTGGTGTCTTAACGGAAGTTGCACAATCTTTATAATTATGATAATTAAACAATTCAAACTAATTCTCTTCTGATAAAGTGGTCATTTAAATTCCTCAGATGCCGCAATGTACTTAGGTTATAATTCTTTCATGTGATGAAAATGGTGGAAAACTCTGGAGATTCGGCAGCAGCAACATCAGTTTTCCTGTAATAATGAGGACTGTTGAATGGGAGTTTACTGAGTATAAGGAATTGTGCTGAGCATGATTGTGTTAACAGAGCTCCATTGTATTAATTTTTACCTTGATCTTCCACTTTTTTCAGACTGTGCTGATGAAGTTGATTTCTGTCATCCATTCTCCTCAATCCCTTACATCTGCAACAAAGTTGGGTATGGAAGTTACAGAATTTTGAACTTTTTGTTTTTTTTCTGAGAGTAATCTGTAAATCTCATATGCAAATTTGGAGGAATGGGGTGAGGGGGAAGGCAAAACTTGGAAAAAAAAAATTAATGAGATCGTATGCAATTGAGACAAGGCTGGGTTCACTCTAAATGCAAATCGATAAAAGTCATGGAAATCTGGCATAGGCCAGGCCTTCACAAGTTATGGGCACCCTTTTATAAGAATAGCAGTCTAATCAAAGGTCATGTTACGGTCTTGCAGACGAGGAGAAATCTCCATAAAAGTATAAGAATTTAGCATATTTACTCTAACATCATATTTTGTCAACGGGCAACTGATTAAATTAACTTTGAATCCAGACATAACATCTCTTAAGCATAAGCCTCTAAGAAAACACACTGTGAAAATACTGCTGACATTTACCCTTGTGATGCTATGATAGAATTAATTCTACCACCCATTTTGCTACAATTGAATGCGGCAACAGAATATAATATGCATATCTCTTTGCCAAGTACTGGGCGCAATAATCGAATTTTGCAGCCCAGTGTAACCGCCATTTTCTGAAATAATGATCACACAGCCAGCAGGAGGCTGGACTTGAGGTGCATCATGTTATGAAAGATAAATTTATAAAGGACAGTCAGATTAGCATACATTTTTTCCCTTCTTTTCTCTTCATTAGTGCCTAAAAGTTGAGTATAGTGCTACAATATGTTTGTTAAACAGAGACTTATTTGTAACTTCCCTACCACTACAATATCTTTCAAAAACAAGACTCCCCCCCCCCCNCCCCCCCCCCAAAAAAAAAGGATGGATGAGCAAACTTAAACACTAAGAGGAAAAAAAACCAACATGAAAGTCAGTTTTTGATAATGGGATTGAGGATCTAATACGGCACTGATAAATATATGCTAAACTATGTCATGAAACTGCCCCTGTTTCTTGATGTGCTTGATGCAAGCACAAATTATGTGTTCTGGCAGAAAACAATATTACTATCAGATCGATTGCGACCAATAGAGAACTTTCAAATAAGTTTCCAAGCACGAAAATTTAGTAGCCACACAAAACCTGGCTTTCTCTCATGACAGGGCCGATTCGATGACTAGTCTATGACCAAATTAATGAACTACAGCATTGTCATAACACTGCTGTCCCAACGGCCTTTTTACCCAATTTCCTATCACGTACAGATGCAGCCATTCGGTTCAACACACGAAAGTGACAGACAACCAGATGGACCAACTACGTTCTGTCTACTCGACTCTTAAGATATAAATTGTGTCAATTACTGCACTTTTCGATTCCAAGTACAATACATGGGCACTGCAGATTAATAAGTCTAATGAAGGATTTTTTTTTTTTAATCATGCACACCTACCCTTATTGAAGTTATTATTATTGAGTCTTGACTCTTGTCCTTCCTGAAAACTTACATCTCTATCTTAAGATAATTCAATGAACATCCGACACGTCCATTATAGTGTGTGTCATGTAGTTTAACTATTTTACTTTCACCCGATTGATCGAGCATAATTATCCCTATGCACAATGCTTAATGTTAATAAATAATACCCAAGCAAGTCTATGTTAAACTACCATTCCTTATTGCCCATGCGTTGTGTGAAAATAGGAGACGTCGAGGTGCTCTCAAGTAGGAGGATAGTAAGTATTGTCAAAGCTGATGAAATATTAAGACATTAAGACCGTTGTATCAAAAGAGAGTAGCATAGTTTTCTAGTTCTCCCAGATGGAAGTTCTGATAGGAATGGGCCGGGTTATAAAGTGGCCCTCGTAATTTGCCATAATCAGCACGGCTAAGGATCATTAAGTTATTATCCAGGTAGTTGTGACACATAAGTCGACTGCCCATTCCATTTCATTTTCTCCTCTCTTACTCGGAGAAGTGAATGTATTATTATTAGTCTATTAATTATTAATATTGTAATTAAGGTAGACCTTGGCAAGAACTAATTTTGGTGTTGTTGTTGTTGTTGTTGTTGTTGTTGTTGTTGTTGTTGTTGTTGTTGTTGTTATTGTTCTCGTCGTTGTTGTTACCGTCGTTGTTGTTCTATGATGTTTTGGCCAAAACACTTGCTAGACTGGTTTCTTTCTCCAACGATCTTCTGTTGCTTCGCTTTCCAAATAAAAGGTTTTTGTTTCATTATTTTCCACCAAAAATACTTGGAATCGTGCATGAAAATATCGAAGTTCAACGTCGAGGAAACGGTGAATCCGTTGCAACTACTCTGACGGATACGTGTAGCCCGTCTGCGGAAAAAAGATTGGGAAAACCCGAAGACACTCTCGGAGTCTATTATTGGAAAAGTTTTCTCTAAATCTCACCACATCAACAGATCATGAAGTTGACCAGTATTATGTAATCAATGAAGTGCCAAGGGGATCTAACTTATAGATTATTTTCTTATACTTTACGTGGAACTTGTGTTATATTAAGTCAGATTTCTTAAACAGCAATTATCAAGGAGAATTGCATTTGGCAAAGAATTATTATTGGAAATTATATGTGCAATAATAATATATTATTTATTTTGGGATATAGGCTAGATTTCTAGTCGATTGCATTGCCGTGTGTAACAACGTCTAGTCTAGATCTATAGGCCTATTTCTGCATGCCTTCTTCTTCTCGCAACATAAACATCAGTCGCTTAGGCTAGTCTAGATCACGCTGGTTCCACATTGCCTAGATCTAGGAGAGGAAGCACACAGTGTAACAGAGTCACAGTGGGCAGCGGATAGTATTCGCTTTCGAGATGGCAGGGGTTTGTAAACTTTTATTCTGTGGTAGTCTAGTCTAGACTAGTGAGAGTGAAACCGGGGAGGTATGACCGTATGAACAGCTGTAGTGATGAAGTTGCCAATGGCAATGTTTGTTTTTTTTTTCCCCCCATTGTTGGATAGTCTAGTCTAGTCTAGACTATAGTATTTAAGCTTTTAGAAACCTCGTGAACTTATCAAAGGATTCCATGTCAAAATACTTTCGACACATATTGTTTTTAACTCTTCCTCCAAATTTTAACACATAGGCTAGACTAGACTAGTTGACCTGTTGACATAGAAAAATGCCTCAAAACTCAAAACAAATGAGATTTTGAGAACTTTGACAGTGAATCAGGCCACCAACTATTTTGGGCCATTTCACAAATGAACATGATAACCATACCCACCTAGGCTCTAGCAACAACCTCACAGTTTATTTTTGAGTGAGAAAATCCCACCTATTCCAAGCCTACAAAAGTACAGTTTGTACTTGCCTAAGCCTTCACAGTTTAAACTTTAGATCCAAACCTTTCCTCCCATCCCATGGCCAATTTCCTGATTTTATAGCTGAAATCATTAGATTAACCCTTGTGATGCGGTGATAGAATTTTAATTCTACTGTCTGCTTCCTACACTTGAATGCGACAATAGAATATATACGTATCTCCATGCCGAGTGCTGAGCGTGACAATCAAATTTTGCTGCCCAGTGTCAGCTGATCGGCTGGCAGACAATACTTGAAACAGTCCTTTTATCCCTAACAATGGTCACACAGTCAATGAGAGGCTGGAACTGATCCAAGGCACCTCATGCTTGGAGAGCTCATTTAATATAGGAGACCTACAATATATGATTTTCATACCTTATGCCAGGTACAACTGGCATCTTCATACCTGAAAAAGCACAGCAGAATGCTGTGACTGAGAATGTCACTAATAATATATTCATTGCAAGTAGTTTAAAGTGGAATTAAAAGATTCATACCGATGTGTTATCACATGTCCGCAGAGCATTGGCTAGATAGCTTGGCCATGTGGGTAGAACGTATTTGACTTAAGGAGAAGCACTACCCTTTTCCAGAGGTTGTATTGCACAAAACATGATGTGCAACTTATCACCATGAATGCAATGGATTCCTATGCAAACCTGCACACCAAAGTGCTGAACGGTGCATTTTTCCTCTCAAAGGCAGTGATTTTATGGCAATTGTCATTTGCGATGGCACCAGTTGTTTGACACCAGATTTCACTGACGTCTCTTACACACCTTTATGCATGTCCATAAGGAGGTTTTTCCTGATATTCTGTCTGGATATAAAGTTATTTCATTTATCATCAAACGGTGTTATTAATTTCTGATAATTCTGTGTCAAGACAGAAAATCTAAAAAGGCTTCCATAGGATCTTACCTAAAAATCTCTGAGAAATAGGTGAAGTCTGGTGTCAAGCAGTTGGTTCCATTGGTAACGAGACTTGTTCTACGATCATCACCCTTCAGGGAGAAGAATGCACCATTCGACACTTTGGTGTGTAAGTTGACATAGAAATCCAATGCACTCATAGACATAAGTTGCACACCATATCATGTGCATTACAGTCTTTAGATAAGGGTAGGGCCTCTCCTTAAGCTTATGGCCACCACGCACACAGTGGGTGTAAAAATTCGGACTTTACAGGTTGTCTGGGGCAGGCAGAGGCATTATTCATGTTGACAGACACTTGAAAGACTATTTTACTGGAATAACAGGGTATCGTATGATTTAAAATGGTCTGTATGACGATGCAACTTGCCTTTAAGGCAGACACAGTAGTAGACTTTAAGAATGTCAGTTTCCTTCATTACAGAGACGTAAAGCAATGGATCCAGCAGTTAAGCTGTCAAAGTCCTTGTCTTACCTGTTAAGGCATGGAGCTGAGAAAGAAGGATTCAAACTATTGCCAGGTGAGAATGTGTATTAGGCTTTTGGTAGGATATTGATTATGCAAGGAGGAACTAGAGGAAGAAATTTCATGGACTGTCTTAGCCTTTTGACTTTTCATTAGCAGTATTTAGAAACAACTTTCTGGTTTACTTTTCTTTTCCACTTTCATTCTAGACTACATGACTTTTGTGCCATTTAATGGAGAAAGACCATGTACACTACAGATGCCAAATGAATCCAAATTCAAAGCTCATTTTTTTTCATCTGAGTTATTCTCTGGTAGTTTTTACAGTAGTCGAGAGAGCCAGACTTGTGATCAGTTGATTGAAAGATATACTGAAAAGGCCTTTTGTGATGTGGTAAACTTGTGATTTTAGCACAGATGATCTTTATCCACAAGAGCAGTTTTGCACTGCTGATTAAATTGCATTAACTCTGAGTCTTATTTTATTTCCAGGGGGATTTCTCTACGTTGATGAGATTCTGAAAAATGGAAAGTTCCGGTTAGCATCAGTTGATGATATAAAAATGATTGTTGAGACTAATGATAAGAAGCGTTTCACTTTAGAGACAGAACCAGAGACAGGAAGACTGAAGATACGGGCCAACCAAGGACATAGTTTACAGGTAAAACCAGCAGAAGTAGAGAATACAATACAAAATACAATGGAGTCTGGATAATGCAAAGACCTTGGGACTGACCGAAAGTGTACAAATTAGCAGAAATACATACTGTATTAACTATTCATGTAGGCCTACATTGAGGAAAAAAAAATAGTGTACTCAGTATCCGTGTTTACCTACAAAACACAGTCATATTATGTGTGCACTACTGTACTAATAATGCAGAAGAATCTGCTCAGTCGGTAGCCTGGAAAAAATTACTTTTAAAAGGATTTGTGACTACCCAGTGTTTTACTTAGAAAACACAATATTCTACCATAGGAACAACATGGGAGGAAGGATAAGTTGCATTTAGAGGATTACGATTAAGCACACGCAAATTTATTTGTGTGAACACTTATTTAACAGTGTGCATGACATGCCTTCCAGTTGGGTGTTTGGGACATATGACCTCCTTTCTAATGCCTGTAGACAGACTGCTGATGGTTTGTGACAGTTCAGAATCTTGGCACACTAGTGAAGTTATTCATAAACAAATAATCTTCGGCAAAGCATTTGGTACTGGACATTTGGAGTGAGTGTCTTGCATACTGGATATTGGCACCATTCTGAAATTTGATTTTGGATGAACTTTTCATCACTACTTTTATTTCACCTCTGACCTGTGCATGTAAACAAAGATATTTGTAAGACTGACATAATGAATTTCATGCAGAGTATCACATTGTTTCTCCCATTTGTAACAATATGGGGAAAGTGAAACATCATTCTCACTTAAAAGGTTGAATGAAAAGAAAACAGAAATTTTTTTTTTTTAAAATTTAGTCATCTCCGTAGTATTCTAGGTTTCAGCTAAAAAAAAGTCTAAGCGCGCGTTGTTACTCTTCATGCATGATGTGTAGCATATTGTAAATTCTGTATGTTTTTGTAGTTTTATGCTTATTTAATTTTATTTAGTCATAACTATCTTTCACTGGCCTTTCAGGTTGATGACCTTGATCTTCAACCTATCACTGATGCCGCAGAATATCCTATTGTCATCCATGGCACATATCACAAGGCCTACAAGTTTATAGCCCGGCAAGTAGGTTCTGACTACAAGCATTCAGCACTAACCATACTGCAACTATAACATAACATAAGGACTTGTGTAGTCATAGCATTTAATGGGGAAGGGTAGCTTTGAGGGTGAAAGAAGAAAAGTGAAGTCAAGGCAAAACTGATCACACACACAACAGGGAAATCGATTAGCTTTGCCTTGGGTCTTATTAATACAGTGGAAGTATATCTAGTTTTGAAGTATGAATTTTATTTGCATGGATATATTATTATGCTATCCTTTCATTATTCAGATACTGCTCAATATTAAGTATACCCTAGTAATAAGTATTCTTTTTTCCATGCCCCAGGGCATACTTTTCATCATGGAGATTCTTGTAAAGTCAAAGTCAGTTCTGAAATTTTGAAGGGTTGAGCTCCCCAGAATGCTGTTATTGTGCCTTCTGTGACTAGGAATTTACATCATAAATATGCCAAAGGTCCAGTGGTTAATCTGTCTTGCTGCATATTCTTCCTTTAGCTGTTCAGAAAGTCCTGGTGTGGAGTATTGACTTTTACATAATAAGGGACAAAATAACAGCAAAAATTAGAAATGTAATAGAGAAGAGCATATCATGATGTAGATGACCATCCCGAACTCAAGCAGAATTTTGGGGACTACATTGGATGAAGAAAAGTTACATTTTGCAGATTAACCAGAGTTTTGTTCAAAAAATAAAAGAGTACAGTTAATATTTACTGTCTGCCTTAAAAGCCTGCATTTGCATCTGAGCAGTGTTCTGAAAAAAGGAAGTGTAGAAGATTAATACTTTGCATGATCATTTGAGAGAACAAGGACTCGGTAAAGGGTGTGAGAAATTTATAATTTCAAATACATCATTTCATTATTTATCGCTAATCTCTTTGCATTTTCTTTATACTGATCATATCTCTTTGTGTGCACAGGGTCTAAAGCCAATGGGGAGGAACCATGTACATTTTGCTGCAGGTGAACCAGGTGAAAATGGAGTTATTAGTGGTAAGAGACACAGAATTCATCTTAGTTTACCTATCTAAACCTTTTGTATTAAAACTTAAAAGAGAACTTTCAGAGCAGCCATGTTAAAGTTAGGGTTGATTGAGATTTAAAGAGTTATAAAGACAGTCTTTGCAGAATGTAAAGATTATATGGATGTATACTCAGTGCACATTTGGGGTTCCTTCCAGTAAACTGTCGGTCCAGAAAATCAGCTGCAAATATTGTCAACTCTTTTTCTTGATCCTAATTAAAGATCAAGTTTTTCATTTTAGATATTAAACTGTCTTCTTCTGGTGTTGTTTGCAGTGTCTGTGGAGGTAGAGGGAAGACTATTAAAAGTGCCTATTGTGAGCTCAGACAGGTTATGCTATGCTGTACTTGGTTATGATGATTTGAAGAGTATAGTTTCAAAGGGTTTTAATATGAGGGCAAATTCTGCATTATAAATAGTGCATTTTATATTTTCTCTTTTTTCAGGTATGAGAAACTCCTGCAGTGTTGTTATTTATCTGAATCTGGCCAAGGCGCTTCAAGGTAAGGACATATTTGACCCTTAATCAAAAGTGGAAAACACTGTTCAAGTGTTGAGAACAAATCAACCCTTAAGCCCTCTTGTACTTCACTACGTGACGTATGAAGAATCAATATTTAATGAATACAGGTTATATTTTGCTAATACAGCACATTGGACTGAGCATATAGGGTCACTTTATCAGTAAATCTTATAGACCAGGACTTCATCTCATTTGAGCTGATAACATTAAAATAGATGCTGATCATACTGGTTACACTGATTGGTAGAAGTGAGGCACGATTTATTTGTATGCTTTAGATGCAAAACATCAGTTGAAGCTGTCTTGAAACAATGCTAAGAATCTTGGAGATATGACTGAGATCATTCAGGAAACAGTAATTTACGACCAATTTATGCCAAGCTGATTTAATTCACAAAATACTTCTCGTACTGAGCTGAACACTTATTAGTTTTAAAGAAGCCAATACCAGAGACCTTAGCAAATGAAAATGCTATCGTTATGTAAGGTTAATGACAAGACTGGAATATCTGAATGAGCCAGCCATATGGTCAGCACAAGCAGGAACAAGTTAACACTTGTGTACCAGGATCGGAATGTCAGTGATCCCAATTTTACTCTCCCAGAGTGTGCCTGTAGTGCAAAAATACCACTAAGCTTTACTATTAATTTACATTATAAGAGAGTTTGGGGCTGAGAGGGCAGTTACCTTTATGAAGTTATGAAATAGAAAGTGTTAAAGGAATTTTGATGTATTTTATTACTTCTTTGTCATTATCATAATGTAATATAGGAATCCCCAATTTCTTTTTCTTTCAGATGGCCTGAAATTCTACCTGTCCGCGAACAATGTAATTTTGTGCCCTGGTAATGAGGAATCAGTCATACCAACAATTTACTTTGACAAAGTGATAGACAGGGAGACAGGGCAAAAGGTACACCATATTTTGGTCATTTTATTTCAACAAATGAAATTGCTGTGGGTCATAAATGAAGGGTGTTTTATGGTGCAATGATATGTAAACCAGTGCTTCAACTTTGGACACACATCACTATAGGTAATTACCAAGGTAATTTTATTTGGTTAGTCTTTGTGTCAGGGCCATTGATAAAGGATGGTTGTGCTGATGCCCCTTGCTCCCAAAAGAAAACTGAACCTCAGCAGCCTTCCATCAGTCAAATGAATATGAGTACAGTACTCCTTTCCTCCTTTCACTACTCACTACTACTCCCCACCCTCACCCCATTTCCATCCACTCCAAATCAACCACTATACCCTTTCAAGTGTTTCCCTCCTCTGTTGTACTCCTGGTGATTTCCCCAGTCATTGGTTACACTAGCTACATTTGAAACATTTATAATTGCTGTTATCGTTAATGTTCATTGAAGACAAAAGACGTGTATACACATCCTCTACCAAGCAACAGCTGAGGACTAACACCATGTTTGTGGCCTAGTGCCGTAAAAAGATGTATTTGCACCTTCACTATGCCAGGCCAGCTCTCTTGGGCGTATGCTTTAGACCATTCCTGGAAATTACATAGTTCTAGTTTGATAATTCTGTGTCATTTTGAAAACTGATCGTTCTTATGTTAAGATAAGTCTTATATTTATCTTCATACTCAGGTGGAGTAGATATGATCTGTATCGCTGCCTAGAATATTTATCTTCATACTCTGTTGGGGTAGATATGATCTGTATCGCTGCCTGCAATATTTATCTACATACTCTGTTGGGGTAGATATGATCTGTATCGCTGTCTAGAATTAAAGTAGGACATGCATATCAAAAATAATTTTCCACTTTTCAGTACCTTTTCTCCTTAAAAATTATCTATGGTGCCCACCGAGTCAATTTTGCGAAGAAAGAGCATCGCTCTGTTATCGTGCGCGTATGTAATATGACGCAACAAAGAGAGCTAGAGTTACCGGGTTTGGCCCTTAAGTCCAGAATTATTCCCCTTCCCCGATCAGCAGAAGCCTGTGGCAAAAATGCTGACGTCACTTACGTTCCAGCTTCTGCAGACACCTCTACCTGACATTGTATTATTCAGCTTTTAATTAAGGTTCTGGTATTCCAAATTCAAATGTAAAGTTTGATAGAGAAAGCCAGAAAAAGTATTCTGCATTTTTATTGCCTCAGCATGATTTTGTTTGGCATATCTACTGTTCACAGAGGAATTAAAACATTCATACCAACATGCTATCACCCGTCCGCACAGCACTGGCTAGACAGCTGGGCCATGTGGCAAGAACGTATTTGACGTAAGCTTATGGCCGCCACGCGCGCAGTGGTTGTAACAATTCGGACTTTGGATAATGTAATCCTATGGGTTGTCTGGGGCCAGCAGAGGCGTCATATCATTATGACAGACACTTGAAGGACTGTTTTATTGGAATAATAGGGTACCGTATGATTTAATATGGTCTGTAGGACGGTTCAGTCTTCCTTTAATACTGTCATAAGCCTTAAAATGACTTTAAGGACTTACGACACTTTTATTTCCAGACGGCATTATCTTGTCCATATTATCAAAATTTTAGGTTTTATTTTTTTTACCCTTTCTCTGATTTTAAATTAGCACAGTAATTTTGAGTAACTGCATTACCAGTAATGATGACATTAAACTGAGCTGCCTTTATAACTTAAACACTAAACCTTGCATTATACCCTGCCTTATTTACAGTTACCTATACCAAGCCCATCCAAGGATTTATTCGTAGGTAAAGACTCTCAAACTGATGAGGAGGCCGCCTGCCAGGCCGCATCTCCCAAGACAGTAACAGCTGAGGACATTGCAGATGAATTTGACCAGAAGAAGGGCAGAAGGAAAAACAAGAAAAATAAAAGCAGTGTTGATGAGTAGCTTAGATCTTATTAATAATTTTTAAAAAAAAGAAATGTACCTTTTCTGCATTGCTGTGATAATTCATTTTATCAGTGACATGGATTTCATTTCAATGGATAACAAACCTTTCCTGGGTCTGATGACTATTTTGAGTGGTGATATGAATTTTGGAAATGAGTAGTGGAAGCATGGTGTCTGTACGTGCACTGTTCCCCCTGCAACCATTGTGTTTTTTTAATGTAGTTAAATTTTTCATGATAGCCACTTAGAGTATTGAATACATGTAGCTTGTTTTGGATCTGTCACAATAGGACTGAGGATATACACAATTTATTTTTTATTTTATTGTTGTTCTAGGTGGCAAATGTTGAAAAATATGATGCGAGTTTTCACATGGAAAACAATGCTTGTGATGATGTTTGAAATACAAGTAGCTGGATAACCAGACAGATTCGCAATGAAAATGATGGTGATGATGATGGAGTAATATTTCTTTGTGTACTGTTTGGTATATTTATTTAGATTTAAGTAAGCCTCAATTTTCTTTTATTATGCATTCTGCATTTTCCAGTCTCATGAGTTTCTTTATAAATTAGTGATGTTAATATGGATAATGATGATAATGTGATGGTTATCCATAGAGGGGTGGGATATTTGTTCATGAGTGGTCATCATGGAAGTACATACACTGAACAGTCTTTAATGGCATTCCTATGTACTGAGTATAAATACTGAAGAACCATAGTAATTTATGTTTCTCTGAAAATTCATAGTTGAGATAAAATCTACACCCTGTGCAATGTTATTGTGTCATAAGATAAAGAGGTTGTCATAGTGCTTTTTTTATCTCCACAATAAATTTCTTTACATAATTCTGCTACCTGTCTTATGTTATCCATTGTTTTTTTGTTTTTTTTTTCAAAACTCAGTAATTGTTTGTCCATCAGTAACAAGTAACATTAAGTTCTTTTAAAGGATAGGCTTCACACATGTGCACTGCAGTAAATTCCTGACATACAGCTATGCTTTGGATTGAGTCTGTGAGACTGCTTTATTCATGGCCTTTGTTATAAGCAGTTCCTTTAGAATGCCTTATCGGTTTTACAAATTTTAAGAAAAAGTCTTTGACTTTACTGAAGTTAGTTCTGGTTGTTTCTCACAGAAATTAAATCATTTTGCAAATGTATACTAAAACTGTTTGCTGTGAAGTCAGAGCTTTCCAGAAACCAATGTACCCGATACATGGTATTCTGCTAAAATTGTGCGGAACCGTTTTCTTGAGCAAGACAAGGCTCATGATAGAACTGATATAATGGTGATGGTGTTAACCAGGAGGCCATCATAGCTGGGGGTTATGTTAAGAAAGAGAGTGTCAGCATAAATGTTAATGTTTGAAAGTAGTAGAGACAGCTTGTTCATCCAGCTATTATATCTAATCACAAGTTATGTTGCTGGTGGTGTGTTGAAGATGATTAAGATAGGAATAAATTGTGCAGTGATGATGTGGTTGTTACAGCAGTGAGCTTATAGAGACATGAAGGAATCATAAATCAAGATTTTCCTGATAAAGCTATGTTAAACACTGGTGTAATTTATGCTGAAGCTGATCTTGGAGCGGTTGTTTGTATTCTGTAAAAAAATAATGGAGTTAAATATTGTAATTTGCCTTCGTAAATTGATCAGAATATGTGGTATATGAATTTCAAAATTTCAGGGATTGAGCTCTATAGTAGAGATATTATTTCAGTGGAGTTTAGACATTGTTTGGATTTCGGCTAGGCTTACTTTCTTTAATGGCCTAGGCCTATGATGAAATTCAACACTGTGAGATAGCAGATATAGTTTATTCTGACCAAATGTTGCAGAAGGCTAATCCGTCGTGATTTAGTAGATCACTTATAGTAGTTATAGGACAGCTTAGCATAAAAAAAATCACGTTTATGTTCATTAATAAGAAACAATGGAGTTTTAAAAAGGGGTATACCAGCTTGTCGTAGCCTGTAATAAGAAAGGGATGGAGGTAGATGTTTTAAACCACCCCAAGCCTCCAAATGAAAATAAAATTCCCCAAAAAGATATGAGCGGTACAGTACATGTATAATTTTCGCCAAACAAGGATAACGATAACAATAAAAATTATGTCGTTGACGCTGCCATCTGATTCCAATTTTTGATGGTAATTCAAGGGCAGCTACTCTGAAACCTCGCTTCCTGCTGATATAAACAATGGGGGAAAACTTAGGCGAAACATGAGGCCCGACGAACATAAAAAGAAGAAAAACGCCGCCTACAAGAAAAAGCATGGTATAGGGAAAGGCACTGAAGATGATTCTAGCGATAAAAAGGGTAGCAAAGTAAAGGAGAAGGGAAAAGCTGCAGAAAAGAAAGGGAAGGCGGAGTCTAGAGATGGCGGACAGAACGTTGGCAGACAAAAACAGCTTGCTGTTGATCACCGAGGGGCTGCTGCACACGGTGGAGGCGACAGACGCGATGAACGTTCCTCTGACTCAGATTCATCAGATTCAGAGGTAAAGGATCATTCATATATTTTGGTTATGCAACTCTTAGCACCAGCAAACCAATGGTGTCGTGTATACAGTATAGTCTACTATTCTTAAGGTTTCGGGATAATCAGGGAATAGGACCGATCTTGTAGCTAAACAAATGACTAAATGAACTGCATCTATGCAAGAGCGGTGCTGTCCCAGGAGATAGCCAAGGTTTCTTTGCTCTGATCACAATTTATTCACAATTTATTGCACAGGACATTGTAGACTACATTGCAGTCATTCCTTATGTCTGGCGAATGGGCTACTAGATCTAGCATTCACTTTATTCATCATCTGTATCATTTACAGCTCACTTGCATTTTAATTGTGATAATTAAAATGTTTCCTGGCATTGACTGGCTGATCCCATGATGACACCTGATTCCTTTAAGAACTTTGAAATACAGTCGACTTCACTTAAGTTTAACTCACGTGAGTTGAACTTCTCTTATGTTGATCTTTTTGGGGGGAACTGGCACCATGTATCATATTTTATACAAAAATAAAACGGTTGTATTGACTTCAATATAAGAGTCGCAACGCCTGTCTTGACTTCCATATCTTCCCTGTATCTCATTCCAATTCTTTAATGGGAAATGGATGAGTTGATTTCATTCTCAGTAGGTACCCAAAACCCGCCTCGCGCGGCTCTCGTCGGTGGCAAAAAATGAAAATCACTGGTTTTGAACTGATAATTATGGCCGTAAAACTTGATATAACCATAATAAAAATTACATCACCGGAAAGTGTGTCTTTTCTGCTTTCTAAACATGTTGGTTTGATATGTTTTGTGAAATAAGCAATAAGTTTTGTCACATTGAGAAAAATGTCACTATTTTGTTGTTTTTTTATCCGAGCCGTGACCCGTCGCCGCACACCCCCTGTCGTCTTTCGTCTAGCGCAGGCGTGCCAAGCAACACACAGGCACGAGATCGATACTATTGGATGCAGCTTTGAATGCAGTTTATTTTGGTACCAAAAGTCGCCTATTTATGTGAAATATTAGGGCCGTTAGGCTTGTGGAAAGACTTCATTTGTTAATATCTCGCCTTTGGATGACAATACTCGGGCCATTTTCATATCAAAATGAAGAGAAATCAATTTTCTTTATTGTGCGAAACTTTCATAGTTCTGGCTCTGCTGGCCCGCCTGCGCCGTCACGTCAAAAATTGTAAACAAACGGATTCCCGATGCAGTAAGAATGGAGGCGGGGCGGGCTGCCGATATGCCATTGTGGAAAGATGGCCGCGAATGGGTTCGTCCGGCACAGGGAAGTGTGTAATGTAGTTCGATGGGCAGACACAAATTATTCCTTTACATTCGGGTTCAGAACGTTTTTGTATTTTTTTAACGTCTGTTTTACTTTGAATTGTTTTTGGTATGATTAATTATTGGTTATTTTATACTTAAGTTTCATCATTTTTTTATTTTTAGAGTACTGCCCCCACACTAACACCCCCACTATTTCTATACAGTGAACTATCCCAGCAGTCATTGGAATTAAAAGACTAAACACTGTGGTTAATATAAGTAAGTTAGCCTATTCAGATGAGCTGTATTGTTAACTTTAGGAAACAAGAATATAACATGCTTTCAGTGTCCTCAGGGATGTTCCCNCCCCCCCCTCCCTCCAGTTTTTAGATAGTGTTTTGTTTTTTCAAAAAAGGCCCATGATATGCATTGTACTTGTTATTTTTCTACCCCTCCCCCCTCTCCCCAACCCAACCATACCAGTACTCATTTCCTCTTCCCCATTATCCATCTGCTCTATTACTTTTATCAAATTGAATAGCAGTTTGGGCAAAGTCATTTTAGTCACAATGATTGAGATGCATGGCTAATCTTCATTTCCCGAAAAATGTAAGTTGACCTGATTTTGCCCACTGTCTCTTGAATTTTTCTTCAGGACTACCTTTTTTTTTTAATTTAGTGTTAAAGAGCTTGTTTCCCTGATAAGTTTGATATAAATATGGTCCCCGTATCTTAAACGGTTGATTTTGTCTGAGTTGTTGAAAATGTTGAACCTTCTGATTTTTTACTACCTTTGCCGAAAAGTGTAAAAATTGATGACGTCTGGTTTTCACAATGGCAAATAAAGTGGTTGTTATGTTTTTAGAACCTTGAAAATAATTGAGTGTGTTGTCTGTAGTGCTGTTTATTTGTTCAGTAAGTATTAAGATTTCAAGATGAATATATTTGGAGTTACGATAGTCCAAAGTTGGCCTTCGGTGCCACTCCAAAAAAGGCAAAAAATGGCCCCAAAAAGTCGTACTTTGAAAGGCCATAACGTCCTTAAAAATAACCTCACAAAGATAAATTTGGTACCAGACTGCTCAGTTCACTGAGCTCTAAACAGTGGTGTTTCAACTGGATCAATAAAGCTATTTAAAAATTTTGGTTTTGGGTACCTATTCTCAGTTTTCCTACCAATATTTAAATCTGAGACGGGCAGCATCTATCTAGACACTCCGACACGGATGCTGACATTAGCGAGCTGATTTCCATTGGCGAGGTGATGTCAGTTTTGTGTGCATGTTCTGCAAGGCTAGTTGCTTCCCTTCTATATTCGCGTACATAGTAGTCTTATTGTTTAGTCATGCTGATACTGGGCCTACGAGGCGCATTCCACACACGAAAGGAAATCACCTCAAAAGGAATAATCATGTTCCCTTCAAGTGTTATTTACGATAAGTAAAACTAAACAAGGGAAATAACCAATTTAAGATATTTAGATTTCACGCTTATGTCCCCTGAAAAGTCACTTTAGGTGGGTGACGGTTGAGTTGAACTATAGATATGTTGATCATTTTTCTGGTCCCCCGACGACATCAACTTAGGTGTAGTTGACTGTATAAAGTATCCCAGTTAAGATCAACATTTTAGGAGGTGGAGCATCTTTAGCATACTTTGGATACCCAAGCAGAAATAGCCAAAAATAGCACCTGCTCATTTATTACTGCTTTGTTTTGGTTTTGGTTGACTCGGTTAGACTTCTCATCTTCTTTTGAATGACACCAGCAAAAGGTCATCTGCATTCATTTATAGAGCAAGATTTTTCAGATTGGTTAGACATGTCGATTCTGATATCACAGACACCTCCACACACAGTCGGATCAGCACAGACAACCTCACCAAAACACAACTGGCCTACGAGAAATTACGAAATGAAGCATTGTAGAGATAAATTACGAAATCTTCTCGGAATCTAAAATATAAACTCCATTTTGAGAGCAGCAGATGTGATTTGCTTAGCCCAACAGACAACCCAGTACAAGTTCCAGTTAACTCCTGATATACGCAGGAATGACTGATAACTGTAATTTTGCCCACAAACAAGAAGGTAAAAGTAGAAATCACCGTGAAATAAAAAAAACGCACATTCTCTTGATGTAGAAATAGTGAGCAATGACAACAGGCAAATATTATACTTTAAAAGGTATTTAATATCATTGTCTGGGAGTGCCGTGCCGGCTGTCTTATACAGCTGCAGATGCTCTGCAGTGTTTAGAAATGCTAGATGGAGCATGAAGAATGTACAGTTTTATACATGTTGGTTTCTACCTTTTTACTCAAGCCTGTACTAATGTTATCTATCCATTTTCTGTCCTACATTCTGTTTATTTCAGGTTGATACTCAGATTAAGAAGAAGACCCCTAAAACTTTTAGAAGGCGTGAGATTGTGAGCAACTGGCAGAAATATGAGTTGGAACCTGTTGTTGATGATAACGCAGCTCGGGGCGAGAATTATGAAAAGTTGCTTAGTATGGCAGGTAAATAATGTGTTGGTGGACAGAAAAAAAGGGGGTACAGTTGAAGGGTTCTGTAACAAAACATGGTATGTCCCTGTAGGCACATGAAATGATTATCATATCTTTGAACAATTTGTCAGGAATGGTAAATCTAAAGGAAATGCAAGTTTCTCCACATATCAAGGGGCTTTTGAGCTTAAAATCAACACAATATGAGAATTTTCACTTTCTTATATAGATACATGCTTTAATTTAACACTTTGGTGGATACCATGTTTTGCTTCAATTATACCTAGACGTATACTGTACTGAGTAATATGTTCTATAACAGCTTTGACCAGTTCCTCTGTTTATTTTTAATCCGTTGTTTAAATACATGTCATATTTACTGCAGCTACTGGTTAGATGGCAATATAGCAGCCCATTGTGACAAGAGTAATTCCCGAAAACATTTCTCAGCTGCATAAATATCTGCTACTTGCAGAAATTTTTCTTATTCATAATAATACAAGCGGAAGTGAAGAAAAATTCAGCATATGAATAAAAGGTGGTGTGTATCTGCATTTTGCTTGTCATAAATGGCTTCAGATAGTCAAAGTTGTGTAGTCTTAGGCCTTAAATTAGATCAACTATGTTTTTGGTGACAACAAATTACTTAAGAGTTCATTATTTGAAACAGATAAAAATATATCAGGCCTCAGAATTGGGTCATCCTGATATCAGATTTGTTGATTTACACAGACCAGTCTATTTCATGTATTTTATTTTATATATTATTTTAAATGACATAGTTAGCACATGTGGCAGAGTTAGTGAGAATGGGTAATTGACATTTTATATCTAGTGACATCTATTGTGTAATGCGAAGAAATGTAAATCCAGTGTCACTTCTTTACTAACTCATATGTTTGCTGTTTTGTTTCCTTAAAGGTGAAGCCATGTCTCACTTCAGATTCAAAGATGAACTGGAGTGGGAAGCACCGGAGGGTCTGGGGCATGGAAGCAGTGAAGACTCGTTCAGTCAATTTTTGTCTGTTAACCCAACAAATCTTGCACAGTCCCTTGCATGTGTGCCGCTGCATCAGGTTTTAGGAATCAGTTCAGATGTGTTCCCTGTAAGTTGGCCTTCTCTCTGTTCCTTTACTGTTTTGATCACCATGTTCCCTTCAAGTGTTATTTACTATAAGTAAAATATTATAATATATTTGTCTTCTTCTTCATTGGCAGTTTCTCCAAAATCTAATTGTAACAGTACAAACATAATTTGCTACTTCAGCAATAGTGTAACTTAGTTCTTGCATTTTTCTTTCTGGATAAAATATACTGTATGTATGAGTTGTTCCAGATTTATTTTCAACTGCAAAAATGATATGACAGTAGCACCAGGTTGGCAAAGTATTAGCTAGCAGTAAGAACCTGCATGCCATAAAATCAAACTCAGCTCCTCTTCAGATAAATTTCAGCCTTTTGCAAGATTTCAGATTTCCTTCTTGCAAGCCTCGCCTTCATCACACATACTCCAATGCATATAATAATTAGGTTTGTTACATGCTTAAATAATGCCTGTTTTGGAGCTTATAGACTGGATGTTACAAAGATATTCCGAGTATAGGTAGATTTTTGGATGTCATAGATAAATGCTTTTGTTTGAAATCGAGTAACACAGTATATTCCTGATAGTTTATCATTACATTCTTGTGGTGCTCTAGAGAGACTTTTGGCTTTTAAAGTAAAAACTGTTTATATGCTGCTTATTTTCTCCTCACACTGTAGAGGATAAAGAGTTACTGATGCACTCACTGTCATCATCATGAGATTTATAGTGTACATTTGTCTCTACACAGTGGTGAGGAGCTTTCTTCTTTTCTGTTCCCGACTACCACATCTTCAAGAGTATTACCAATTGTCTGTATTAAGATTCATAAATGTATTAGCATGTCTTTCCATATTTTCCCTTTTTTATCCTCCTCAAGACTGACCAGCTGTCAGCAATGACTGAAGCAGCCAGAGAAAAGAGACTGGAATACAAGGACACATGGCAAGAAGGATCAGAACATCTCATAAACCCTGCTGAGGAAGACAGTATGGTAACCCCTCCATCAAGTGACACAAGCTTACAGAGTCAAAGACAAGAGGGCACTCATGCAAATGCTTTATCTTCTGCTTTGAAGTCAAAACATCTCAGTGACCCTGCATCCAATACCCAAAAAACACCAAAAAGAAGAGACAAAACCGATGACATGTCTCCTAAACGAGATGTCTCAGACAAATCTCAGAAAAGACAGATAACCAACAGTATAAATTCTGGTGCAGATGGTGATGCAGTTGAGAACTACAAAGATGATTCTAGTAGAAAAAATGATGAAAGCAGCAAAGATGTCAAGAACAGCAAACCATTACCAGTACCAGAGGTTAAGGGGAAGCTTAGCTTGCAGGATGAGGATTTGGATGCTTTACTTAATGCTGACAGTCCTACAGCACCACCCAATGCACACATCAAGATATCACCGCAGCCAGCACAACCAACAGCAAAGTCTTCAGAGAAGGATGTTAACTCGTCTTTAAATGAGATGTTAAGCAAAGCCAGTCAAGATGCAAGTATGTTCCATTACCAGTTCCTCTCTGCCTATTGGTATCATAAAAAGCCACAGCAATATGGCATCAGATTGAAATTGTTTATAGTGAACTACATTATCCCTTTCATGAACAGGAAATTTGACAGAATGTTTCTCACTCAAAAATATGATACAGATAGGTGTTAAACAATTCCAGTTTTCCATTATGCTGTTATGCCTAAACATTGGATAGAGTCAGGCTAGGGTTCCAGTAGGCACTGAAACACCAGACACCCATACATTTTAGCGTTGCCATGAATTATTGGTCCTAGTGTGAAACTGTGCCTGAAGATTCTACCATACCATATAAACTGAAGGGCCGTTTTTTTTTTCTTTTTCATCTTTCCAGATTAAAGTGGCAGTATACTTACATTTGAAGGTGGCATTAGAAATTATGCATTATTTGTCTAACTTTGCAGATCTCTGAATAATAGAATATGGTGATAAAGTCTAGGTGATAAATGACAATTCAGGAATTTATTTAGTCCAGTAAACCCTGTGTATTTCATATTATTGCTTAGGGTACTGAATTCAGGCACCAGTGAAATATTTATTTTTTAATTGTTGTTGTTCTTCTTCTTGTTCTTGTTATTTTTCTTCTTATCATTATTATTGTTTATTGTTGTTGTTGTTGTTGTTTCTGTGCTCATAGTAAGATCTAAAATTATTACTGAATAATCATTCCCTACTGGATTATTTGATTGCAGAGACTGACAAGGCTAATGAAAGTGCAGAGCTGGAGGACTGGTTAGACAGCATACTGGACGATTGATGCAACAGATCTTCCAGCATAGAATCAGTTGTCCTTGTATCAGCAAGAAGATTGCAATATCAGATATGTTTAACTCTTACATAAATGTAAACTGTTATAGGGATGAGAGTATCAAGACATGTTATAAAAGTCATCAGGACACCAGCTTTCATGATGCACCATGTCTCAGAGTATTTAATTTTAATGAAGCTTGAAAGTTTAGCTGTTGGTCTGTTACCATTGAAGGATCACAGTGCTGTGTAGACCTGGAATTTTCATTGATATTTTTTCAGAAAATCCCATGTTAAGGATAGGTGTACAATTTTCATTGCTTTTTGAAAAGGAATTATTTCAAGAGAAAATAGAAATGGAAAGTAATTTGAAACACCCAGGCTGTGGCCTGATAACTGTTGCTTGTTTGGTGGTGGTGCGGTGACTTAAGAAATTCAGGAATGGCTTGAAACCAATAAGAAAAGCTGTAAAAATGTTTTCTTGTACTGTGGAAGGATCGTCACTGCAACTGTTGCAGTATTTATAAAGGAGAACATGTGAAATTGAAAATACCAGGGGCTGTGAAAAAGCTGCTGGTCTGTTGGTGAAGTTGGGATTTAAAATGCATTTAGATTTATTTTAATGTTTTCTTTCAATAAGACAAAGATTGAGGGGACATGCCTTTTCTCAAAATTGCTTATGTGAAGTTGCTTGCAAAAATCATTTGATGAATAATGTTGGTGCTAACCTTGTACTTATGAAGAAGGTGTGCATGCATGTGTGTATGGTCTTGATGTTCATATTAGCAGTAAGTGACTTGCCCTTAAGTTCGCCCTATATGGTGCAACTTGGAAAGTGAAAATACAGAAATCCAATTAAAAACATTTAGCTGTGCTGATAGCTATTCTGCGACCATTTCTTCTAGCCACAATGATAACAGAAATTGCACATTAAACACAACAGCTGACTCTGTGTTTCTCATAAATATATATGCATAATGTTATGTAAGGCATATGAATCTGAGCACAGGCTGATGATATAATGTTTGGGCAATGATTCTAGGCCTCAGCAGCCTTTCTGCTTGGTTTCATATATAATTTCAAACAGTTAAGCACAGTAATACATTGGAATACATGCACATGCATAGCTCAAATTTAAAGTTTTCTGTCTTGAGGTCTTCCATCACATTTACCCCTCAGTTTTGCCCTCGTTATGTTCTTTTCAAATCACAGATAGATGAGACACATTTTCTGGGCCTGACAAAAGTGTGGAAAGCTTTCTAAGTTGTGTTACTCCCAGAATGTAATCTGTGTGAAATTATTTTAATCTGTGTCTGAAGTTCAAATCTTTATTCTTCTCTTAATGAACATGACATAACTGGAAGATGCATGATGACAAATAAAAAACCTATAAGAATAAATGCATGAATTCCACTTTTTGTTGGTTTTTAAAGTTTTTATATGTAACTCCAAATTTTGTCCAGTAGACTCACCATCCATTATAGCTGAAACATTTCAACTTGCTGACAGAATTTTCAATACAATACCATGGTCTTGTATGAGAGGAATAATTCTTTCGAATGAAGCTATGCCTTTTGAATGTATGGATAGCTTCCCTTGATGATAAAAATGTTTGCTTTGATATTGAATCAAAAAATGAAAGCAGAATAGACATGAAATAGACTGAATGGAGAGTTTTTTCCAATATTCAGTATGTGATCTGCAGATGTTTTTAGAAAGTAAAGGAAAGCTGAAGAGCAGTTTCTCTTCTCTCAAAAACTTTATGTACAGTGGAGTCCACTTAAGATAAACTCGCTTAAGATAAAATCTTGGTTAAAATAAACTTCCTCATGGTCCCGATTTTTGCCTTCTTTACCATTACCAATCAACGACTGGTTAATATAAACACCAACAACACAGCCTCCGCTTAAAATAAACCCTTCTTGTTGGCCCGCAAGTGTAAACCAGATGTGATTCATACTAAACTTACTAAAAAGAGGCATTGTATAAGCCAAAGTCAAGCCCACACGCACTGCCTGCCATCTTGATGATGTAATAATGCCTTGTGTGCGGAGAGGGGTTGGGTTGGGGCAGAGTGTACTGTAGGGTGGGAAGGGCGATGCTTCGTTTACCTTGTATTAGTCTAGTTAGTACACTCAGTCTCTGCATGCGAGGTCCACTTGAGATTAGCCTAGACTAGCCTCCCTCCCCATCACCTCTCATACGTGCATCAGCGCACAGTTGGTGCCATCTCTCTCTTCCCAGTCCCAAACAAGCCGCTTAGCCTCATGTAGACTATCCATCCGGTACGTGTGTGTACACGAGTAGTTCCTTTCTTTTCTTTTACTGCGCTTGACCAGTAAACATCGAACCGATCTCAACATAAATTCCTTCGCATTGCATTCCAAAATGACAAAGTTGCAAAAAAAAAGATGCTGAGTCTGGATAGCAAAATGGAGCTTCTCAAAGATGTGGATAAAAATACCATGAAACAGGTTGTTTCCCTTGAAAATGGTTAAGATAAACCTTGCTCAAAATAAACTTATTGAGTCGGTCCCGAGAGGTTTATCTTAAGCGGACTCCACTGTACTTACAAACTCAAATCTCTTTTGAATGGATTAATACTGGAATGCATCTGTGGATACCACTGGACTTATTTTTCAAAGAAAATCCACTCATTGAGTTTTAAGTACGTTACATGTATTATTAATGTCAACTTTTAGTGACCGTTCTGTGCATACGGTTCTGTGTGTAAAATCTCTGCATCTCATTCACCTTCCACAAATATCACTGTGATGCAGTGGTCTAAAATATTAGCCATAGCACTGCAATGTTTTATTTCAAAGTAGATCTATAGGTTCCTTTCCGCTAGATGTTGCAAGTTTCTGGCCAAAGACACTGAAATAATCCAAGTTCTGTCGCCTCATTTTATTTTGGCAGTATGGAATCAAAATAAAGGTGGCATTTTGGTAATGTATTCGTACAATGGGTATTGTTCTTAGTGCATTCAGCAGTGACAAGAAAAGCAACCCGTTTTTTTCATTACAGAGGTTCATGTTGTTGTTGCTGTTCTGCTGTTTCTGTTGTTATTGCTGTTGAACATCTGCACATCCACTCAGTACCATGTCACTGTAGTGCTAAAACAGGAGGTTTCAAGTGTTTACTAGTGATATGGGTGTTTATACCGGGTCTTAACCTTTGTTAAGGGACGCAATTCTGTAAGCATCAAGTAATTAAGTGATGCTGTTAGTAACAAGTGATTATAGAAAGAGTTGGCATCGCATAATAAAGAACTTGCCATGTTACTATGCTTTTTTTTTATTTTTATATTGTTGTGCGAGATTGGTTGGTCATTTGATAGTATTTGTAATCCCCTCTACATCCCCATGGAGTTCTGTGGCATCCTGGAGCAACTGCTAAACACCATCAAAAGAGTGAAAAACTTGACAACATGGGATCAAAACAACAAAAACAACAAGTACAGTATTATGCTAATTATAACTAGTGTTGCTACAAAGATTTTCATTATCCCCAACTATAGTTCTTTCTTCTTGAAAGTCAACCCATGTGTGAGAGACCTCCCTCTCCAGACCCTGACTTCCTTAGTCAACACCAAACAGCCTCACTGCTCATTAGTAACCAATCGCAGTGTGGTCCATTGTAACATATTGATGTTCTGTGAAGTGATTGAGCCCAGCAACCCTTATTTTTCTCCTTATTATGGATATTTTAAAAGGCACTTAATATAAAATTATTTAGCTGGTCCCATGAATTGCCTGCTGTGCATGTTTGGATGTATAGTGTAGTTCCCTAGTGAAGAGCATCAGAGAATATCTTGGTCTGCAATGATGGTCACCATTGTATGACCCAGTCTTCACATCCAGTTCACAAGACATTCTCTGGTTTCGTTTATAACTGCATTCTGTATAGTACTATAGTGAGTTATGTAATCATGCCACCAGCGTTTTGGTCTACTTTTCTCAAGAATTAGGAAAGCTATGTGCTTCAGATTTCAGGCACTTAAGCGTCCACCTGAGATAAGTTATTTATTGTCTGTTAATGGTATACATACAACATAAATAGGTAAGTTGCCTCTCAACATCTTTAGGTCATGTTTTCTACCTATCAGTTTCTTCGTAGCTTGGGATGATATGTACAATTAATGTGCCCTGCAGTTTGGCTTGTAACATTATGATGCAACTTGCACAGCTGCTATCCTGCCAGCTTCCGTGAATTTCCCCGCCCAATGTCTGTTGATCCAACAGCAGTGCAATTTTCCCCTCTCGGATCTCTATTGTCTTAAGTTAAGTCCTCTGATATAGTAGCTCTTCGAAACACATCCGCTGACCATATTAATATATTCTTCGCTGTCTTCCGGTTAAAGGGAAGTGGGGAGTGAGCAGACGCAAACAGATGCTCACACAAAGTAGGATAAAGGGGAAAGTGCTCAAGAAGACAAATGCAGAGAGAAAATGGAAGAAAGAACGAAGGTGATGTTGTGGGAATCGAACCCGCGACCTCTGCGTTGGCACCCATCGCCTTGCCGTTAGTTTGGAATCAGGTAGACGTCTATACACGACCACGCCGCCACTCCTAAAAAAGTGGCTTAGTGGCCGGGGTCTCTCCCGAAGCCGAACAGAAGACTAGCAATCATAGCGCTAGGCACACCCGCCTCCTCCCCC
>JAWQUT010000243.1:962470-977021 GCA_033807755.1 Ellobium chinense
CCCCCCCCCCTTCAACCAACGGCCGTTAAGCATCATTAGGTAACTCAGCAAGACAAACACATAGACGTACACACAACATTAAACATATTGAACAAGACAGGGTCGTTTCATTTAGTAGTTAAAGGGACAGCGGTATTTATTGCTATTGGCTTTACAGTCTAATAAGTCCACATTATTTTCTCATAACAATTAAGCCGCCTTTATTTTTCCTTTCGTCCGACAGTTTCTGAGAAAACACTGTAGGAATGTCGGGATTTTCACCTGCGCGTGTCGCTTTTATCTGCGCTGCGTGACATCATGAGGTGAGATAAGCTAGCAGACGATTGGTCCAGACAGTTTGTGCATGCATCTGCACTAATCATTTGCTAGCTTTACTCGCTTTATGACGTCATTTAGTACGAGTAAAGATGGCGTAAAGAGAATGAAAATCCCGACATTCCAGCGATGTTTTCGGGAAAATGAGCAGGCGGAAAGGAAGTGTACGTTGTTTAAAGTTTTTTTGGAAAAGAGAATGTGTTTTTTTAGGCTCTGAGTCAGATATCGACCCCTGTCCTTTTAAGTAAGGTTGAATCTAGTTTGAGTCCCCTCCCTCCCCCTCCGGACTGGCTGGAAGCTGCGCCTGCTGCATCGAGTTATCTGCATTAGTTGTGTAAATAAACTTTAATGTCGTCTTCTGTACACAGCTGTTTTCATATTTGTGAGCGACTGGTGGTAGAGTTTTGAGTTAGCCATAGTCAGGCTCACCTCTCTTCATTTTCAACAACTTCGACATCCGCTGCGTTTGCGACTACAACAGCTACACAACACCTCTACCCGTTTACTGCAGTACCTAAATGATCCTTTATCCAATTAGGATCACGGAACCCGGCCGCAGCAGTAATTATGTCTCAAGTGCACAATGAGGTCACAATGAAGATAACGAGTTTCTGCTCTGACGCGCCAGCATGCCCACAACCAGAGACATCAACTCCACTCATCACGTCACCGTCAGATGCTCACATAAAGTAGGATAAACGGGAAAGTGCTCAAGAAGACAAATGCAGAGAGAAAATGGAAGAAGGAAAGAAGGTGATATGGTGGGAATCGAACCCGCGACTTCTGCCGTCGGCATCCATCGCCTTGTCGTCAGTTTGGAATCAGAGATTTCGTGAGCTGATTCGTATTAACAGTAGCGCAGACTATGGATAATTAGGCTTACCCAATGGCCCGACGTGTCTTCAATGTGACCCTGCGCGTGAATCTGCTATCTACAGTACACTTATGACAGGGGCGAGTAAAAATAGCAGCGGTGATGTGTCTTACTATGGGTCAAGCAATACAGTCTAATTGTTACAGTGTTAGCGTGATGAACTCCAACGGTTCAATAGTTCCATTGTCAGAACACTGAGCTTTAGAACCAAGGGGTCAGTGTTCGATCTTCACTGCGGATTATTTTTTTTTTTAGTGAATGAGGAAAGAGTTTAGTCATAATCTTTTCAATACTATCCATATGTTGTCCCTTATTCCGACTTCATTAACGGGAAAATTTTCCGATGGAAGTAGGCCTATAATGACCCAAATGTTCTGTAAGTAGTAGATTCGCACACAGCACTTCTCAAGGTTTCATACTCCTAATTGGACGAACATACAGAGCATTGCCAGGGTCGATAATCGGTTAACACGGTACAAAATACATGTATGTATGTCCTATGGACAGAATATGCTGAATGGGCCTTAGATTTGTGAACCTAGCCGTTCTGCAGATTATTTTGCATTATTTCCTGATGTTGTAAAATTAACCTGGAGTTTGAAATATTCAAATCGAGAATATACGTATGTGTGACCTTGTGTGTTTAACATCTCTCGTTAGGGAAACCAGTACATACAACTTTCGATTTATTGGTTTTTAGCTCGAAAAAGAATGAAAGATACTCGGAGCAGTTTGAAGAGCATTTATATAAACTCATTGAATACTACAATCGTCTAAAGAGAACTTAACTGTGGGACTTAATATGAGTGAATGTAGCGACACAGATTGATAGGCTCAAAGAGACAAATCTGAAAGGGCATGTTAGTAGGTATCGTGTCACTTATTCATAACGGAGGGAATGGGGTGGGGATAGGAGGCCTCGTTGTTATTGCCCTAGGGCCTTGCAATATGTTAATACGAGGTGCGATTTAAATATCCTTGAACTGGAACTATAAAAGCTTGAAGATTTACACTTGGTATTACATTCCTCTATCATCTTTGAAGTAATTTTTTTAGGAGTCAGCACAATGATTTCAGGGCCCCCACCAAGCCTAGAAGCGCCCCTGGAAGCTTTTATAATATGTCCACAAGTCAAGCACCATCTACGACTCCGCGCATGTCTCCTCTGTTATCTCAGATCTCTTTTCTCTCAACTCAATGTTAAACACTGGGAAGTGGAAGAAGTAGCAGGTGAAAAAGTTGACTTTCACTGTGGAGTCTTGAAGTGGTTGCTCTACGTGGTAAGACTGAAGGATCCTGCAAACAATCACAATAGTGACTTGACTACTGCACCATAACAAATACCAGCGCAACTCGCCTTCAGAGTTAAGCAGGCTCCGGCTTTAGGCAGCATAGTCACTGTTCCCCACCATCCGTATTTGCCGTTCTTTGTTCCAAGTGGATTTTTTTTCCACTTCTCAAAGGTTGAAATTCAGCAAATGGAAATGATTATTGACATGACAGAAGAGATAATGACCTAATCGCATCCGTTGCTTGACAAACTCACACATGAAGACTTCTAAGGAAGCTTTTTATGTTTGGCAGCGGCACTGGAATCATTGTGCAGAGTGCTAACTGGACCACGTTGAAGGTGATGTGAAATATTTTGAAGATGATTGGGTAATATATTTATTAGCCTAAGCCTGCAAGCGTTTATAGGTACATTTATAGTTACAATTTGGACACTTTTGAATTACACCTCGTACGATGCTGTTCTTGAGGTGAGTCAACAGGAAGGTAACACTAGGTCTGATACTCTACCGGGCTTAAAGATACATGACTCGCTGAGTGATCAGAAAACAGGAGAGAAGTCAAAGGCCTAGCTCGTCATTACCGAAGTTCAATAAGAAGGTTATTTCAATGTGCGTAGAGCATGGCCCATCTAATCGATTACCTTATGTGAGCACCTCATGGTTTTTCCTAGCAACTTCATTATCAACCTCTGTAGATTAACGCCCCTTGTTCTATCGATCGGGTCTCTCCGTTTACCGACTGTCACCGAGCGAGCTCATCGTCATCACGCGCTGCCAGACGACAGAAAACCTGTGCCACGCGCAACTGGCCTTACCACTAACACCTTACCCACCTATATAAACTGAAGCGGCAATTTGTGACGGATTGAGCTTATAGGTAAGCTTACTCAGAGGTAGACTCTTTTCTTCCTTCTGTACACGAGCGATAGTGGTAGAGATAAAAGTGAGAAACGACGATTTTAGCTCTTTAAAGAGAACATACGTTCTTGTTTGTTTGAAGGGGCGTGTCACACATATGTTGTGGGACTAAAAGACAGGACAGTGATGCTGATGTTTGCCGGTCTGCAGGTGGGGACACAAAGTAAACAAACTTCCCTGGAACCCTAACGCGTAACACGAACCCATTATGCCTGCGTTGTCCCACGCATTCACTCTGTTTGGATTACTGGCACTACCACCACCGCCATAGCCACCACCACTATCATCATCATCATCACCACCACCACCACCACTGCAACTGTTTTTCCTTCCTCCCTCCAGCCGCTGCCTGCGAGCCCCGATAGGCGTGAGTAAAAATCAATGTCTCGTGCAAGCAGCACATTGTAGTTGTTTGTTATGTTGAGTTGAGCCAAATGAGAATTTGACGGACAGGAGTCTAACACATCATCATCATCGTCGTCATCAAGACATCCAGCCAACACTTCCTAGCCGCATGGTAAGATTCCTTTGTGTGGTCTGTCTCAACTACCTCCTTGCTGACTTGACTATCAATACACTCCTGATCATGTTGTTTGTTAATGCTGCTCATCTTACGTCTTTGTAAATTACTTAATCAAAAATTTTGCTCCCTATTGTTTGTCAACAAGATCTTGTTTGCTGGTGTTTGTCAAAACACGTGTGTTCTCTTTTCTGTTATCAAAATTATGTTCTCTATTGTTTGTCGTTAATATCTTCGTCGCTGTTGTGTATTTTCAAGACCTTTATTTGCTCTCAGTTGTTTGTTGATGCTGCTAATCTTGTTCACCGCGCGTTTTCTGTCTTCAATATCTTGTTATCTGTTGATTGCCATAAGGATCTTCTTCTTCGTAGGAGATATTTCACTGACTTATTCTTCTGTCTTCTTTCATCAAAATCATTTTCTGTCTTGTTCTCATCAACATCTTTTCCGCTGTTTATCGTGGAGATTCTCTTTTCCGTTAGAGAGAAATCCAAAATCTTTTTCGTCTGTTGTTCTTCATCTAGATCCTTTTTTTCTCTTGATGATCCTCTACATTTGTTTCTCTCTTGTTTGTCATCAAGAATTTTCCTCTCTTAATTGTCATCGAAAACTTTTCTTCTCTTCTTTTGTCATCAATATATTTTCCTCTCTTAACTGCCATCATGATCTTTTCATTTCTTGATTGCATCGAGAGCTTTTCCTCAGCTCTCTGTTTGTCATCAAGTTCTTTTCCTCTCCTGAGTCATCAAGAATTTATCCTTTGTTCTTTAGTCATCAAGATCTGTTCCTCTCTTAATTGTAATTTTTTTCTTTCTTTCTTTCTGTTCCTCTGTTCGTCATCAACATAATCACCAGAAATGATAGTGCTAGCCTGCTGGTCGTTATTTGATACGGGGATCACTATGTTGGTGCTGGGGAATTAGTTACCCTTGCTCCATATTGTGTCTCATCAATATGTTGACTACAGCTTAAATGGCTGTTGTTGTTGCCACTATCATTGTCACTATTCGTGATGCGCTTGTTAAGTTAATGAACTACTATGCGGTAAGATACTTTTCAGAGTTACTATTTAGATGGAAAAGGTAACGATGGTGGTGATGACGAAGAGGGGGTAGGACATGACGAAGATGCTTATTACCTTTGCAAGGAAAATGAAAAGACATAGGTTTATATTATATTTGATCCACTTAACGGAACTTGTGCCGGCGTTTACTGATCACCTGTACGGTGATCGAATTTTTATGGCATCATTTATGTCAGCATTTTGATCACTTGTGACAAGTTTGGCCCTAAATTATGAAATGACTCAATTTTATCACTACATTTATCTCTGACTTTTTGTTTTGTTTTGTTTTGTTTTGTTTCTTTGTTTCATACTGTTTGAAAAAAATAAATGAGACACTTCCGGTGGCACGAATGGCTATTTACCGAAAGGAGGCGTTTTCTGTTGTTTTCTTTTTGTTAAACAATGTTTTGATCTAGATCTAACGATAGGCTTTCTAGAATTGTTTTGAAGTATGAATAACGGTATTGGTCTGGATTCTCAATGAATGGTGGTAAACAAAGAGTTTGTTACTTTGTGGCGTAGTGCTAAGATGGAGCCAACTGAGGATGAAACAATGCCCTTTCGGAAAATGTCTTTACATTGCCTTTGTTGTCAGTATTGGATATATAACATCTTTTAAAGGTGGCCTCGTTAATTCTGACGGGAGCATGTCTGAGACCTTGATGACGTAGTTTACCGATTCCATTTACTCGCGTGTTGAACTCTTGTAAAATCATTATTCAGGCTTTTAATAGTTGTCAACGCGAGGGACAGATTTAAGAGCCACAGAGCTAAGCTCTGATCACTATCGGCTGTCGGCAAAGACGTTTGAAGAAAAGATTGAGACTGGCGCCACCGGGCTAGGGATGGGCAAATTGTCTAGATCAGGACATTCGCTAACTCGAATTCGTGGAATCTGAAGATTCGTCAAAGACGACTTGAATTCGAATCTCATCTCGAATTTCGAATGCAGGTTACGGGAACTGTATAGGCAAAGAAATTACAATGAACAGTGACCTCGCTTTGAGTGTGTTTGAAAACGATTAACGAATTTCAAAATTCCACCGGTTCGAAGATCGAAAAATGAATTTGTTGAATCCGACTCTTAGCTAAATGATTTGACGAATACGAATTCTGTAATCGAATATGCTCACCCCTACACTCGTCCGAGATGACCTTTAAAGAAGATTTAGGACAGCGAATGAATCGAACCCAACAAGGATGTACTTTTACATATACGCCTTCCCTTTCTTCACACCCACACCATCTCTTTCTTGGGTTGTCCTCGTCCTCCTTATTCAATCTCTCTGCTTCTACTACCCTTAACGACAGGATGTTTTGTTTATGGGATAGATAAAAGTTGTTCATTCGTATCCTCTTTCGTGTGTGCCTTTGATAATTATTGTCATCTGGCTCCATGCTTCGTTTGTCAAAACTTATATGTGTCATTAAACCCAACAGATGTGTTAAATTTTAGTCAAAAATAATGGGTTCAGTCATGTGGCTGAAATATCTGGGTGTTAGTTCTAGACACCTGGAAAAAGAGATATTGGTCTAGATAAAACTCTCAGAAACGCCCCTTAACCTTCCAGAATCTATATTCAAGATTATACATGCATTTGCTGCTGACAGAGAGAAGTGGTAAATTATTCATGGATCAGCCTAAAGTAAAAACATTTATAACATTTGAAAAAAAAAAATCATTAAGTTATTGCCTTAAGTGATTGTCTTTGATAGCGTTCTTCTCTAATCAATCTTTATGGCACTTTGACAGTATTTCCCAAGAGCGCCCCTGTAATGTGCAGTAATCTGTCTAAAGTGTTATCAATTCCACCACCCTCCCCACCACCCCAGTGTATGCTAGTGCGTCTTTCCCTCCCCTCACCTCCGCCTCCCCCCTCAACCAGCCTACGACCCATTATAAGTTTTTCCCTCGCCTTTCTGCTTACGAGTGGTAGCCCTGGGGTGATTCAGCGGCACAGATAGCGAAGAAACAATGTAAGAGTTTTTATTTGAATGATGTAAATAACTGATGTTATGTTAGACGAAAAGGGCTCCCCAAAAACTGAACCCTCACTAGAACCTCGATTTTAAGTATTCATTAAAGAGAATATCATTATCTTATCGTGAACTATCAATTTCACATACACAGAGTCATTATTCTTCTATTATCTTATTTGTTCAGGTAGACCTCAATATTAAATAATCAAGTGTACATCAATAATAAGAATACTTTCTCCATGCACCAAGACATACATAAATTTGATCGAGGTCTTACTGTACGTTGTCTGTGTGGGGGAAAAAATCTCAGTTTTCCAGCTGAGCACGTTATAAAGTAAGCTTGGTGTTTGACTAAGATCCAACCGCTTAACATGCACTGTCGGCTAAGATCCCGTTCTATTCGTGAAAATGATGTTTTCCCTTTACATAAAAGTACCCCATTAACATCTCGGCCGCTGCAGCAATATTTTTTTTTTCTTTTGCACGTAAGATTCCAGATTTTCTAGCCTAGGCGAATTTTTATTTTTTTCTTTCCCGATTGGATTGCTCATTTTCATTGACAGTATATGGATTCACCTGCGATTATCATTTAGTTCTCGCCTGCATGGTAGTGCCATACTGGAATAAGACGCAAGACCCTACACACCGCAGCTTGCTGCTCGATAGGATTGTAATTACAAAACATCATTTTGAATTTCCTCTACGCATCTCCCGTCTCTACCCAAGACTGTTTGGCCGAGATCGCGCTCCGGCGAAGATGCGGCCTCTCTCGGCCTCAGAATGCCACACACTACTGTATTATTATATTCTGACATTAAATTCGGTTTGGAGAATTTCTTTTAAAAATGTTCCTTCATCATTACATTACAGTTATTTGACTTCTTATATTAACACTCGTAGCTCGAGCTAGGATAACGACCCTTTACGCGTGTTGCCTGCCTGCTGAATAGCTGACACTGGGCTGCAAAATTCGACCGCCGCACCCAGCGATCGGCAAGGAGATGCGTATATAGGCCTATATATTCTATTGCCGCATTCAAGCTTAGCGAGCGGACGGTAGTTAACGCAGCATCACGAGGATTAACACCTATAGAGATTCTAATAAGATGGATAAAATCGATGTGGTTTAACTAATTCAATCACGACCAATTAAAGACTGCGATATATCAATCTTGCCACAACAACAACAAAAAAAAAAACAACGAAACTACTTCTGCTTAGGTCATGTAATACGGTTTACAATTCAAAGTAGGTTACTGTTTATGAAAATCTCCATTCAGATCCTCTTAAGTAGGAAATATTGTAGTCATTTTACTCATATTTTAAGTAGCGCATATTGTATCAAACGTCTTGTCTAATTTACAGCAAAGTAATGTGTAACTTTATGGAACTATTTTTTTTTTTTTTGTANGGAGGAGGGCAATTCCATATCTTATACGAGGGGTGCCTGTGCAAAGGCCATTTCTCTCTTAAATAATGCATATTATGATATGGTCTTTGTGCAGCCACCCCTCGAGTCAAAATGAATATTATGGGACATTTCCATCTCGACCAAAGTCTAGTCAACGTAATACGAGCGCCTCCTTATGTTTGATTCATGTTTAGGTGTAGTAACCAACCAGTTAGACAGAGTGTAATTGTTTGCAATTTTGTCCGTATCAAATGTGATCATAAACGCAACAAGTCCACGAATCCTGTAAATTTGGTTTTAAAACGTCAATAACATCATGCATTGTCATCCTGAATATAATTGCAGCTCAGTGTCCAGATCGTAATCCGATCTCGTCTTCGGACTAATTCTTTTTCGGCAGTTAATTAAGTTGGTTTTATCACAGTGAAGCGGAATGCCCCATGACATCTGCATTCTATGGGATTCTAATACATGCACTAAGGTTACGGTTATTGTAGGGGTAGGTTGTAGATTAGGGTCAGAGAAGATACAACTTCTGACAAAGTCTTGGCAGGATCCCTAGAGATTGCTAGTGGTACAATGTTTTTAACTGACAGACAGCATCCGTTCTAGAAACGGAAATGCCATGGCCGAACAGAAAATGTATGAATCGTGGGCATTATGGAACTGGTAGTTCTAACAGCATAGCAAAAGAGGACAGTAACGGATTAGACGTCCACACACATCGCAAATCACCTCGGAATGAGCAGTCTGAAACCCAGAGACCAACTGTTTCCGAAATGGTTAAAAAATGCAAAATTTCACAGATAGCATAGAACACGATTTTTTAAAACTGTATGGCTAGTCTATAGCCTTCGCGAGAATATAGGCTTTTTTCATTCAACATGAAAAACCGGTTACCCTACCACCACCCAGAACAACAGAGGTTTCGAGAACAAAGCCGGCGTGCGAGCATTTCAAAAGACAAACCGGGTATTATTCTGACTTATTCGGATTACAATTATTTCTTTTAAAAAATATGCATCCTCATTAAATCTGAAAAGTGAGCATGAGGCTAACGCGAAACTCGGAGTGTAGGAAAAAATAGTGGACTCGCAGATTCCCTCCAACTAGGAAATATACGACTGTGAAAGTAACCGGGGTCCGAGATTCTGATCTGGACGATACCAACAACCAACGATTACTTCTTGGAACAGATTGGGCAACGCCCAATAACTATGGAGAAAGGAATAATGAGTAATTAGGCTATAACAAACACGTTAATTCAGTAGACTCTATACGCCTTTGATCTCATAACCCGGTTTGAATTGCACGCATAAGAAACACTGTCCCAAAGACTTAGCTCACGAAAATAGATGTCCTTGCTAGAGGGAGAAGGAAATGACGCAAATAAGGATATTTCACACGGCTGTCGTCTTTTGACAAAGAGCCACATATGCCCCATAATTTATAGCACACATGCAACCTTTTGTCACAAGACGGCAAACATTCTACGAAACTTTGAGAGAGAGAAGAAAGTGAGATTTTGGAGATTTCGCTTCATAGGGTTAAAACTTTTGAAGATGTAGTATGATTCTGTCAGCGATTTCCACCTTGCGCATTCTTTGCTTGTCTCTCCGGCCAGAGATCTAAGCTTCTGCAGATTTGTCCCTTAAAAAAAATTGTCATCGTTATCTAAAGGTCTTTGTGGCATCATAAACCCATTCCCTCGTCTCAGCCCACCCTTCCCTTGTCTCAGTTTTCCACTGCCCCGATTTACACTCCGGGGCAGATAAGGCCCAGCAAATAACTGGGAAATGTCAAAGAAAAATGTCAACAGAGCTCATTATCTCTAGAGTTCTACAGAGGGATAGAGCAGACACAATGTATTTGCTCTGTCTTCAAGATGCTTTTTCTTTTACAACCACTCCTCATTCAGGCAAGGACTCTCCAAAAAATTTGATTATCAAGGGGGAGAGGAGAGGAAGGGGTACAGATTGTCTAGAAAGAAGAGTTTGGAGACCTAGGCCCTGAAAACAGTGAGAGATGTAAAAATCTAAATGAAAAGATGGACAAATCTGATGTGATTTGAGGCAGTGCGATCTAGACTCTATTCTGTTTTTCTCGTTTACCGATATCTAGACTGAGTCACCCATACCGGGGACGTAGTTTGTGGGTTAATCTACATCTTGACTTCAAATCATGTTTGGTAAACTTGAATTCAACATCACGATTATTGATAATATATCGTATTTGAATGAACCTGCATCAATCAACTAAAGCAAATATTTCAGATGAAATCAACGGAACAGGTCTCTGAACATTGTTGAGTTTGGGTTTGATTATGTAACAGATGTTGTTCTACTGCTTCTGCATTTATTTGTGCATTACATTCATGCATTCATTTCATATCACGACGAAACAGTACCGTTCTGCCTTGACTTCAGACCACGTTCACCTTAACATCCACCCATCTTCAAAACAGTGATTCATTTTCTTATCACGTTCGGTCTGTAATTATACCTTTACGCCAGATTACATTGTACCAATTATGATACTCGCACTTTGACTAGGTCTCACAGCAACTTAATCTGATCAGATCCTTATGATGTATACAGCAAGGTTTGTCCACTAAGATGTCATTGTAAAGAAGCAACTCCAAGGAAAGTTCCACTTCCTTAACTCACTGTCTTTGAGAATCAGTAGTTAGCATATTTCCACGGTCACCCGGCATTTTCAGTCTATCCGTACACAAACTCACTCGCTATCTCGGCTTTCCAAATTATTTATATCTCTCTTGAGTAGCTGTTGACACATTAGTTGTTTCTAATATGTCTTAGGTAACTATTAGCAAGCTAACTAAGTGAACCATTGCTTGGGAATTTCTGGTGTGGCGTCACTTACTAAACAAGCTAAAAACGGAGAGTAATGTACTTTTTACTGATAACCAACCCCAGATGTGAGGGCGACATGCTTTTTGCTGTTGTATCGGTGGAAGTACTAATAAACTGAGGAGCCAGCTCCTTTCATGCCTCCGCAAGATCTGCACTCCTGTTTCGGTAAATGGAATCACCGATCGAAGTTTTTCAGCGCATACGGAAAGCGAGAAAGCAGGCCTGGTTGCACTGCCTGCCTTATCACAGTGCTACTGTGTATATCGATACCTTAACCAGTTATTATCAGCTGTGATCTTGGTCAAACAAAGCTGTCTAAAGAAGCCCCTTAGTTTTTGCTCATTGTCAGGGGAAGGATGTGGACAGTTTGGTCTAGGAGATTAGGATTTAATAAAGATGGAACCAAATTGTGAATGCACTCAGAAACATGCAATAATCTAGAGATAAACATAGTACACCCTTTGGGTTGGCCGGGAGGAAGGAGAGGTAGGGTTGGGGAGAAGGGGTGCTCTGAGTGCCTGAAATACGATCTGGCAAGCATACATATTATATATAGGCCTATATATGCATATGACGTTACTGTCTTTCTTTACATTGTTCGGTACTTGTTGTGAACTTTGGTGGGACAACATCCTTTGAGCTCTTTCAATAAGTACTAATCTAGCCTTTTTTTTTTATTCTTGAAAGAACTGGGAAAGTTTGTGTGTGACCTCTGTGAGCTACTGTTACTCCAGTGAGATGATACTTTTTTTTTAAAGTACAAATTCTGTAAACACAGACCCTGGAGTCACATAAGAGGGCAGAGCAATAGACGTTTTCCATGTGAGGAACAATCGTTTATCTGCAGTTATCCCTACTTTTTCAAAATAACATACTTGCTAGGTTTTCTCGTATTTCGGCAAACTAGACTGGGTTAATGTACGAACAAACACGGAGCTCATTCATCTGGGAGTGTAACGGGGACATCTAATGGCCCAAACAAAAGCCTCATTTACATGGTCTGCTGGCTGGGCAAAGAGACCAGATCATTGTTCTACCCCGATTGTGAAACAATATCCTGCTCCACTTACGAAGAGCCGAGCAATGTTTAGGCTCTGTCCAATGTGTTTGTGCCAGTGTAATGAATGTGGTGACAGACTGTTGCTCTTGTGTTTGCGTGTTTAACAACAGTCGACGCTGCTCCAGCAACGCTTCAAACAATCTGACGGGCTTCCCACAGTTCTAGGTCCAGACGCAAATGGGTGGTATCCTGAGATCAAAGGGGACATCCAATGTACATTTCTTAATCAGGTCACACCGGAGGGGACTAGTCTAGAAATGTATCAAAGGAAGGAGACTGAAAACACTATGGACGACCAGAGAACGAAGAAGATGGAGCAGCGAAGAAGGGAAAATGTTTCCGCAGGATGGATCACAAGGACCGATCACCACATGGTTACAGAAAGTAGAGTAACTCTGAGTTGGCAGCTGTGCGATGCGGAGGAATGAACAATGACCTTTTAGTTAAGAAGCCGGCTCTTCAATAATACAAGCCAATTTTGTAGTAATTGGTTGCCTGTAAAAACAATCGTATATAGATCTAAAGTCCTATTTAGATTATGTTAGTTTACATCCTAAAGTGGGTTAACTTCATTATAAAACCCAAGCGATAGCTCTAAGTAGTGAAAATCACCACCTGACTAGCGGGATTATCGACACTCTGAAGAGGATTCAGAAGTGATTTGAATGAAAACACACACACACACACACACACACACACACACACACACACACACACACACACACACACACACACACACACACACACACACACACAAAATCGTGACGTGTTGCTCATGTTTGGATTCACCCTCTGATTTATTCATGTATACAGTAAGTGTGCGGATTTGATTGATTACCATGTGGTGCACATGTCATATACGTACTGCAAAATATATGGAATACAAATATTATTATCTGTCCATCAGAGCAAATGCCGTTATAAAAGAATATGACAAAATGCTGTTAGAAAGAAATGGGTTGGTAAACATTTCGAAGGTAGCACGTATGACTTCGTTTGGCTTTTCTCGATATTACCGCATACACAGCTTTACAAGCAAAGGACAATTCTCAACTCACTCAAATTCATCGGGCAAGAGTTGGAGCAGGCGTTCCCCAACCATCCAGCTCCAAACCATTATTAAACTAGTTCATTATGTGCCAAAAAGTGTAAAGTATAAGCTCATTGAACGTCTAGCAAGGCATTGACAAGTTAAACCAGGTTGCTATTTGCAGTCGCAAGCTCCTTTCCTTACTGACCCAAACCATGAGGTCATTTCGTCTTGGCACATCCTGCTAACAAAGAACATGCTCGTGAAAATGGCGTTTCAGCCAAAATGAAGTAAAAATGGCCAGATTCCCTTCATAGTGGAATTGGCCCTTGGGACCTTTTTTGGTGCTGTTGTTTTCTGCGGGAGCAGAGCGTGTGATAGAGGGCGGCTAAATATAGCCTCTTAGCAGAAAGACCTCAAGTTAAATGAGCTTTTACAGGCCTGTTATCAAAAACCAGCGTGATAGTCCTCAAAACAGCTTTGAGCAAGGCTCCTGTATCACCTCAGAAGTAAATTTTATCTACAGCATGGCCCATTGACACGGTGTTTGACGGCTTCACATTGCATTGCAGAATAGAAAGTAGAATTCAAAAGTTTAAACTCATCCGTAAAAAGGGCGAAATACGGGAAGCGGCACAAATTTTCCCATATATTATTCATGAATTCTAGCACCTCCGGTGAGCAGACATTGATGCTAAACCTTCTCTGGCGAATTGCATGCAGGTTGACCGTTCTGATGTTCTGACCGAATTTAACATACAGCGGTTTCGAAGTTTACTTTTCGAAAAATCATTTGCCATGCCCCCGTATCCATTTTTGTAGTATAGATAAGCGTAAACTGACATCCTTTTCATTCAAGTGGAGATAACCATCAATTAGATATCATATCATGGTCAGCTTCCATCTTGCCTCCTCTTCTCATACTCAAGTATCTTTTCATTTGTCCCAAGTTTTGTTCCTTGTTTCAAGGTTTTCTTTTCCATTGTCCCCTGTTCTCAAGTTCTCTCCCCTTTGCTCGCGTAATTAGGTCAGGCTCTATGGCCTCCCCAATGAAATTACGTCGGCTTCTGAGAGAACAAAATGGCGCCCATGCGCTGGATCGCGTCTGCTTGACAGATAGTCATCGACCTGTTGTCAGTTTGCATCATCGCCGGCCGGAGATGGAAAAAAGCAAAGAAAAACAAAATGAAGAGGAGAGCGCGTAAAGCCCTG
>JAWQUT010000243.1:987662-1027662 GCA_033807755.1 Ellobium chinense
ACACACACACACACACACACACACACACACACACACACACACACACACACACACACACACACAGATGAAAGCAAGATGTTCTTTATAAGCGAAATTCTTCTCGCCTTTGGAGGTTTCCGAATAGGGAAAATGCTCTGGGGAACAATAAATACGAAAAATACGAAAAAAAAGGAAACGATAAAATAGCATGTTATTTACTTCCAGGAGAATTTGGTTTTAAAATATCATACAATTTTTATAGCATACAAACACATTGAGCAATACACATCATACATGGAAATACATAAAATTACAAATGAAATACATAATAAATTCATTGCTGGTTGCCCACGGTCTAGTCTAGCGCTCTGGTCCTCCCCAGCTCTGAAGACAGGTTCTCATTTACATCTGATTCGAGTGGGGAAAAGGAAGTGAGGTGTCTTTCTCAAGGACACTACAACGTACACTGCCCGGTCCGTGAGTCGAACAAGCAACCTTGGCTAATTTATTTTTAGGTTGTCTGGAAGGCCTTCAAACAGGGCATGACTCTCTAGGCTTAAAGAATATGGCCTTAAATGTGATCTAGAATACTGTCATATAGAGTCGACCTCAATTAAACGAATTTTGGATAATTGCAAGTTCCGCTTAATCGTAACATTTTTCATATGTTATAATATTTCTGTTATAATGATATATTTCTGTGAAAGTCACTAGACTAGATAATCGCATCTCTCATTAATCGCAATTTTTATGATGCTATGGAGAAGTTGTGAATAAACGGAAGTGATAGTATTATACTTAGCCCGAAGACGATCATAGGGTCAGATGGTCGGATTTTTTCCCTATATGGAGAGATAAGAAACTCCGAATAAGAGAGTTTCTATTATCATTCACACGAGTCTGAGATGTTCTTTCATAACCCAGGAGGAGATTGCTAACACTATTTGTGCAGGGGTATTTCACATCCCGCTTTCTACGAAACCATGTGACCTCTTGATTTGTCTACTAAACTACGTCACTCCATTCATGTCTAGAAAATTACGTCATCAAAACGGGAGACGAGACAGACCCTTAGCGTTATTAGTGGATATACATCAATAGGAAATAGCATGGTAAAGTATGTAGTCAGTGGGAATGCTTAACATTCATTCATTCAAGAGTGCATTAAGGAGCGAAGTGCCCAAGCTGTTTTCACTGATAGAGTCATCGGACGCCATAAGCTTGGTAGTTGTGGGCGGCGTAGCTGACTCCTAGTATCACAACATGCGAGGTGCTGACAAAATCTAAATCTATAACCATAATGTTTTCTATAGAATTATGTTCCTAAACGAGAAAGGGAATCCTTATCAGTGTCTCTATTTCATGGAATTATCCTAGCCTCGGTAAAGACCGAAACGCTCGTTGCTCGGCGGAACTTCGCGGAGTTCCGCAATGAATGCTTCGGTCTATACCTCAGCTGAGATCAGTCCAGCCAACAGAAACACTGACGAGGATGCCTCATAATTATGTCCGTCTCGCTCTAGAGGGGAGGAAAAAAGAAACGCCGATCTGATACCATGCCCAGTTCACGGGCCAATTTTAATACATGATATTATATTTGGGCCACAATTTCCAATAAGTATGTTAGCTACTATTATTACTCTCCACTACGACAAGACCAGCCATAGGGTTGGACCGATCGACCGAACAAACCAGATCATCAGTTTCACCATAACAGGGAGAGGCAAGTTAATGTGAGACAAATTGATGTGCTGTATTATTGATGCTCTGGAGCAACTGGTCTACGCAATACAGGATACGATCAGACAAATTAATGAGGAGTAGTAAACCACATCATTAAACACAATGCTAATGGTGGTGGTAAGTCTAATCGTAAAGAGTGATGTCGAAATGTTAATACTGTACTATTCAATGAGCGATGAAGATAGTATGTTATCTGACAACGGTGCCAATACGAACCAGACCAAGGAGCAGGAGGATTAGAGTAATCAAGCAGAGAATTTATACGTAGATAAGTAAATGAAGACAAGAGTCTAAATTACTCGTAGAAGATGTCCAAATGAAAGAGGTCATAGTATAGTATTATAGTAAGACTACGAATTCTTTCAAGCACGGTTCAGGGACTTTTGGATCGCACCTTGTACATTTTAAATTAGTCTCGCTGGTTGAAAAGTCCAGATTGGCCGGAAGGTATCTTTGGCTTGTCAGGTGGGAATTACAGATCAGTGTGCGAGATAGAAGATCTGAGATCGTGGTGTGGTGTTTCGACCAAGTGGAATGTATATTCAGACCTGTACAGGGGATGATTTAGAGCTAGATTAGCTGCGAATCCTTATATAGGTCATTTCATTGACAAGGAAGTCGTGACGATGACCTAGTTACCCGTTAGGCATGGAATACGTGCCTAAGTATCGGCTTTTACAAATACATGGAATTACTGTCTCTCTAGTAAATACTACAAAGACAACTTTAGAAACAATATCGACATCACAGACAACATAACTAGCAATAGCAACGCCAAAGACAACATCAGTAAGAAGAGCGACACGGAAGACAACATCAAGAACAATAGCGACAACAGAGACAATATCAGTAACAATGGCAGTTTAAAAAAACAACTTCTATGAAAACAGCTACACCAGAGGAATACCAAAAATAATACTAGACACCGAAAGATATCAGTAACAATAGCCACATCAAAGACAACATCTGTAAAAACAGTAATACCAGAGGAACATCAAAAATAATACTGGCACCTTAGACATCCAAAGATATCAGTAACAATAGCTACATCGAGGACAACATCTGTAAAAACAGCAACACCAGAGGAACATCAAAAATAATACTGGCACCTTAGACATCCAAAGATATCAGTAACAATAGCCACATCAAGGACAACATCTGTAAAAACAGTAATACCAGAGGAACATCAAAAATAATCCTGGCACCTTAGACATCCAAAGATATCAGTAACAATAGCCACATCAAGGACAACATCTGTAAAACCAGCAACACCAGAGGAACACCAAAAACAATACTGGCACCATCGGCATCCAAAGATATCAGTAACAATAGCCACATCAAAGACAATATCTGTAAAAACAGCAACACCAGAGGAACATCAAAAATAATCCTGGCACCTTAGACATCCAAAGATATCAGTAACAATAGCCACATCAAAGACAAGATCTGTAAAAACAGCTACACCAGAGGAACACCAAAAACAATACTGGCACCTTAGACATCCAAAGATATCAGTAACAATAGCCACATCAACGACAACATCTGTAAATACAGCTACACGAGTGGAACATCAAAAACAATACTGGCACCTTAGACATCCAAAGATATCAGTAACAATAGCCAAATCAAAGACAACATCTGTAAAAACAGCTACACCAGAGGAACATCAAAAACAATACTGGCACCATAGACATCCAAAGACATCAGCAACAATAGCGACACCGATGACAACATTAGTAACAATACCGACATCAGAGACAATATCAACAACAATAGCCAGACTAAAGACAGCATCAGTGAAAACAGCGACACCAAAGGAACATCAATTACAAAAGTGACACCAAAGACACCAGTATCAATAGCGATGTCAAGACAATATCAGTAACAACAGCGACACGGGGGATAACACAAGTACCACTAGCAAAACCAAAAATACCAGCAGTAACATCAAAGACAACAAAGACAACACCTACAACAGTAACTACCACCTACGACAACATCACCACCAACTGCAGTGACACCAATCACACCATCCATAACAGTAATGACACTACAACAGTAACTACCATCTACGACAATATCACCAACTGCAGTGACACCAATCACACCATCCACAACAGTAATGACACCACCAGCAGCAACCGTAAAGGGCAGGAAGACGACCAGCGAGCAACATTTACAACATAAGAAGAAGACTAACAGCGTTATTCCAAACACCAGTGGGAGCCACAAGGAAAAACGAGCGCTCAGGACTTTACTACAGGGAAAGGGAGCGGGCCTCACTCCTCAAGTTTGGCCCGCGGCTGAATAATTTACGAGCATCAGCTCTCCTTGGGTGGCTAATTGCTTTTGTCGGCGATTTTTTAACAGAAAATCTGATATATAGAGGGGGAANAGAGAGAGTGGAATAATTGCGTTACTGGATACTTTTCTGCCATCGATAGCGAGATTAGTTGATTGCAAAATAATATGACACCAAACGCCACAAGACATGTCATGAAATAAAAAAAAAAAATACAAAACCCCAGCGGATCGTACCAGTATTAAAATTTAATCAGAATATGTCGAGATTTCTATCATAGCACAGAGAGGTACCTGAAGCCATGCTTTTTATTTGACTTGAAAAAAGCTTGTACTGCTATCTAGGGGCAAACTGCAAACTGCAGCTTTTTTTATTCAGAAAATCATAACAAGTCACGCAATCCTGACCAGGATGCTTGCATGTGTTTCGAAATCTTCAGTGAACTAATAAAATATGTAATATCAAATGGCATCAGATATATTACTCAACCTCAATATTCTTTGCTACAGGAAGTTGTTTTGTTTTTTTTGGAGGAACACCTGAAAGAAATAGAATCGTTTGAATCTTCTGTTGGAAAGAAAGAGTCTCAATAATGTTTCTGAACCAAAAATAAGAAAAAAAAACAACAACAAAACATACTTAGGCATTTTAGGTTGGGGTGAGGAAGAATGTCAAACAATTCGATACTTAACGGAAGGTACTTGCCGATACCGATACCTCTAAAAGTATTCGGCATGGATACACCGATACTCGCCCCGCAGTAGAGGGAGATCGCATGGGAATAGAGAGAACGAAGACGAGAGAGAGAGAGAGAGAGAGAGAGAGAGAGAGAGTTGAATGTCTCTCTAAAGAATAATTACCGGTACCCACAGTAAGGTGACCGGCTCGCAGTGCAAGATGTAATCACTGTTTCGTGCAGACATCTATTATGCAACGACTCTCTAGTGAATGCATGCTTTTTTTCGTGTCACGTCTCATTCCAGCTCACACTTTTATTGACGGCATAAATTTGTTCCGCTTCTTACTAGTTCCATGATTTGAAATCATCGCAAGGAACCACCCTCAGTTTTTTTTGATCCACACAGGAAATATGATGAAGCTTTCTCATTATACTCATGTGTAGGTAAACAAACTTACTCCGAGCTGTCAGCAATAACGTTTTGCATTTACAGACTTTTTTGACAATAGCAATATCTTTGACAAGGGCTGCAGTATTTATTCAAGCAGTCAGTGAGCAAATGAGAGGTAGAGTAAACAAAATAATGAAGATAATCGACAATCGTTGGCTTTAATTTGATTCGTAAATGGGTTATTTCGTAAACAGTGTGACACATCCCTAGGGACTACGTAGTCAAATTATCCATCTGAACATAGGGAACGATATAAATCATCGATTAGTTTCTTGTTGCAAGTTTCTGCTCTTGACATTATTTTTCCCCTTTAAATTGTGGGAAAAGGTAATCACATGTTTCTATCTGTACCCGCCACCTCCCCCCCCNCATAGAGATTGATTTAATGGGCAAATGGTCAATAATTTCGGATTAATGTGAGTTACTGTTAGGTATAATTATTAGAAGACTTCTCTTCATCGCAATTTTCTCAGAATATTTTCCATGGGGCGACCCATGTCCACAGTACACATACATCAGTGCATATCCTCATCCTCAACATAACTTCAAGTTAAAAGGTTTTATTAGGCCATAGGCCAACATCATACAGTACAAAACAATACTACATGAGTACAATCCACACGCATACATGTCTCTCATGCACACTATTGCCACTCATCTACCGCTTTCTCATCAAGCTGACACCCAGTCTTTCGAGAGTTAAACCTCACACACAAAACATGACATTACTGCTGTAATCTCTCAAATCACACTCTCTGCTCGTCTCTCCCCTCTCCCTACCCCTTCGCCCAACTTCTACAATTTCTTGCCAGAGGGCGCCAATTTTGGTTCAAATTTCTAAATTATATTTCCTCAGTATTCCGGAACATAAATTACTCGACCATAAATAACTAAAACAGCAGTTCAGTTGGTCAACAGAGGACTTCGGCCATACCGCATTATTTCGTTGAGACTGTTGCCTGCTGGTCTGATGGCCATGGACGACTCTAAGTCTAAGCAATTATATAGGGAATTTAGCACAGTTAACAATCTTCTGGGTTACCGGAAATAACATTAGTCTGCTCAAGGTTGTATACAATACATACATTCGCATAATAGCAAAGAAGATGGTTAAATGTGCTAAAACGTTTCTATTTCTTTGTGTATCGTAAAACTGCCTTATTCCGCAGCAAATCATGCCCAGGCTTTGCAAGACGTTATTTGTTTGCTTTTTTTTTTTTTACGGGCTGCTGTGCTGAGGATTTTGATTCTGTACAAACGTTGTCGATTAGCAAGCGTTTTGAGAATAATAGCGAGTAGTAAAATGCGAAGCTGCAATTGTTGGCGTCCATCTGAATGACGTCACCATATTGTGCTCTCGCAAAAGCCTAAATTCATTTCCGGCTCTAACTAATTAAGGGTCCATTAGCAGGAGGAACAAGAAAGAACTAGAAGAACAACAAGAAGAAACAGAAGAAAGAAGAAGAATGGACTCGAAAGAAAACAATTATAGGTGGGCACAGACTTTGAATGAAGCAAGTCTTGAAAGGAAGTTTTCTAGCAATGGTGAGGAAAAAAATTATACAAACTTGACAGGATTTGTGAGGACGAGAAGCAGAGAAGTAGGTGACAACCCCCCNCCCCCAAAAAAAAAATTGTCTTTCAACTAGTCAAAATGAGGCATATTATGGTTTATTACTTGTTAAGTAGTTTTTTTTTACCAAATCACTCGTATGGCAAAAAAGTCATTGTGTGTATTTTTATTTCGTATAAAAATAAATTGTTGACTTAGCTTCTTCCTGGCACTAGACAAAGTTGTCTGAAGTTAGATGGTGTCATCCCACTGAATGGAAAAGCATTCTGAGAAAATCACAAGTGAAGAATAATTTTGCATCATCTAATATGACACAAAAACTATCCACAAGTACGGACCATTTGGCCATATGCCCTTAGAATCAATGTACTTGTGTGTAAAAATGATTTTACTCTCCATTTCTGCAACAAAACAAAAGTTCGATACTGGGTGGCCTTATTCATATTCAAAGCCTGATAGCCCAGTTCCTAGTTTTGAGACATGTCTCACTTTGACTGTGTGCAAGAGAATAGGTAAACAAAATGGACCTAATGAAAGGCAAAAGGGAAAAAAAATTCTGGATTGGGTGCATTGAGCGCTGGAGAATTGTTTAAGGTAAACAGCCAACAGATAGAAGTGGAAGTTTATGATTGACTAGACGAATGCCATGGTACCTAAGAAAAAAAGAGATCTGTTGGGTAGGTAAGATAACGGACGGGTATAGATTAATACATGTGTAGTTGCACGATTGGCTTTTTAAGTCACATTATTCTGTAAATGCAATGGTCTGGGAGAAAAAAAGCAATGGTGATTTTTACCCAGCATAAACCAGGAAAAGAAGAAAAAAAAACCCTCGATGGAAAAGTGAAACTGAACATTTTGAATATCGAGGAATAAGATTGGTAGATGTAATTTAAAACATTGATTTACAATTTTATTTTGAAACCTCTTTTTTTCAGATCTGTCAGGCATGCAGTTTCCTATTTACAATCAAAATCAAAGAAGAACTGATCTAGAAATCTACTGGCTGCTGTGATTTCAAACATTCGATTTCGTTAGTTGACACAGGTCTTTAGTTCGGTGTAGACGGAGAAGAATACTTCCGAGCCAAAAAAAAAAAAATCCCCAATTTTTTTGTCTGTCCAGAGGAAATAAAGTTAAGGAGTATTGGAGTATTTTTCCGTAAGAAAAGTTCGTTGCAGTTGGGTAAATAACACGATCTTTACTGAAAATTAAGCACACCACAGAGAAAGCTAAAAAAAACAACAACAACAAAACTCACCTTCTTCAAGCTTGCTGTAGATCATAGCATTGTCTGTCTGTCTGTTTGTCAGTCTGTCTGTCTGTCTATCTGTCTGTCTGTCTATATATGCATGTATGTATGTATGTTTCTATCTCTCCGTCCGTTGATCTGTTTGTCAGCTGTCTTTTTTGTCCGTTTCATTGTTTTAAAAACGTGATTGTTTTGTGACTTTTAATGTCATCAAGAAAGAAGTTGTTCCTTTTATCAGATGTCTAAGGGAATATCTTTTACCTGGTGACGTTCAAAATCCCTACCTGTTTTTTTTGCTGTTGTTGTTTTACACGGGGGGAGGGGGATGGCGAGAGGGTATACTTTTTATCAAGATAACAACACTCCCAGTGTTATTTCCTTAGTTAACACACACACACACACACACACACACACACACACACACACACACACACACACACACGCACACACACACACACACACACAAACCCACACACAAACACACCCATACACTTACACACACAACATCAGGGGTGTTATTTTCATGCGAGTGTCATTTTCCCGTCCACACCGGCGTTGTTTATCAGTTATCTAGTTATATGGCGTAATAGGCCAAACAACCGTCATGCCCTCAATGCGAAAAAGGTCATCTCACATACAGTCACGTAATGACCTTTGCACTGAAACTCAATAAGGCTAACGATTTTTGACGTCATTACCGGCTTAGCGTTGGGGTTGGTCACGACACGCGTGACGTCTGCAGCGTCAAATCCTGTATATTAGCTTACTGAAAGAGAGACTTTACGACATTCCCGTGTGTCATCCATTACACCTTTGTAACACAAATTATCATTATAATTATTATAACTCTCAAATGTCATCTAGTACTTAAATACAGTAAGTGTTGTCTCCCAGCCCCTGAGGCGTAACTCCGCCCATTCTTAACCATTGTAATCTATCTATCTATCTATCTATCTATCTATCTATCTATCTATCTATCTATCTATCTATCTATCTATCTATCTATCTATTTATCTATCTATCTATCTAGCTAGCTAGCTAGCTAGCTATCTATCTATCTAGCTAGCTAGCTATCTATCTATCTATCTATCTATCTATCTATCTATCTATCTATCTATCTATCTAGATGTTTGGGTTTTGTATGTGTATTTTATTGCCTTTACTGCGACACATCAGGTATGATTATACGAATTACAGTATGAAACTCCACCAACAGGATCAAGCATAAACTCAATTACAGAAAAAATAATTAATATATGCATTTCCTTCAACATGTTGCAACACAATTATAGTCTGGTTAATTTTAGTGTCCAATAAATTTAATCCCTTCGAACCTTCCATTCATCCGTTTTATATCCGTGTAATTAATGCAAACATTATACGTCATGGATTTTATCGTCCTATTCACTGCGTATATATTGTGGATTCATTCCAACTATATATAGATGCCATTTCGGCTACATACAGGAAAACGAACAGATTAATGACGTACATATCTGTCCATGTGCGTAGTCTTTTAAATATCACATGCGAATTGTTCTTTCAGGTTATCTGCACTAAACAAATTTCACATTGAGCATAGTAAGATAACCTACGGTTTAGATATCCGTAGGTTATATTGCTTTGTTGATACCAAAAAAAAAACACAAAAAAGTTAATTTCGTTCATGATGATGTGTAAAAGTATCACTCGATAAAAAATAAAATTCTAATAAAACCAGGGCCTTGTCTTACCTTCTTATCAGGCATCAAGAAAGCTAGATCTATGTCTTTGTAAATTCGTTTCGTCATTAGGTGTTTGAGTTGTCAATGGAGTCTCATAGACCTTTCGCCAACGAGACTGGTTTAAAGCTGCAAGACAACAACATTCGTGTTTAATCTGGTTTTTGTGATATATGACCTTTAATGCTGGCGTAGACAATATCAGACAATATCAGATTTTATCCGCAAACCCCCTTGCCCCCCTCCCCCCTCTCTCTTTCCTTTTCTCTCTTTCGATAAGGCTTGTTCAATAATATTTCCCTGTCCTCTATCGTTGTATTGTCAGTATCATTACTGCCTGCATGCTCCCAACATTACAAATTTGATTGGTCGTAGCAGTCTAACGTGGAGTAGAATGGGGTACTGTTTGGCAGGGCAAATATGAGAATCTCTGATCTCGATAATCAATGTTGACACAATGTAGTATCCTATTAGGGAAAATGAATCTTGATTTGTTCCGTCATCATGAACAAATCTCATTTATTTCTTCGACTTTTTATTTTACCCAGTAGGGAAATTGATTTACAATGCTATACTATGTTATACATCTCATTCATAGTACAAACACGTAGAACAATATACAACATACATATAAATACATAATATTACAAATGAAATAAATAACAGAGTATTTAAGACTATTCGAGTTCCCGGTACTGTCCTAACACTTAATCAAGCACTGGAGATGTGTTCCAATCTTTATCTAGTAAATTTGCCGGAACTTCCGGATGAAACCCGAGTTCAAAACAGTACCGTGTGCAAAAGCGCAGCTCTCACTCTGAACAAACTGATGCAAATATTTGCAAGTTTTGGTAACGACCTCATTCTTGGATTACTATTTTATACATCAACGCGAGCGATCTGTTTTCATGAGTATTTACTCACGCCGTACCCGCAGGCGATACCGCTCCAGTGTTGGTAACTCTGTCAAAACAATTTCACTTGCTAGGCTGGTTTAGATCGATACTACAACATGCACTCTAATTATATTATCTTTATTAAATACCCAAGACAGTGATAATCGATGCTGTCTAATGGCAAAAATAGCAGTTGGGGCTGCAATCTGCAAAATAATTACATCTATCACACAAGCCCAGAACGGCTGAGACATGGAGTTGAAAGCATGGATTTGCACATCAAAAAGGTGTACGGGATTTTATCACTGAATAGCGCAATCCGCTCAAAGCGATATTAGCAACACCAAAGAGAAGGAAATAGGAGATTTTTTAATATATTTTTTATTATCATTTATGCTTTTGCATTAGACTTGTTTACTCAGATCTGTTTGTATCGAAATGTGTATTCGCGCATTTAAACATATACTCGTACATTAGACCCCGTAGGCTGTTTTATGCATTTAATCTCCATTAGACGTGTTCTTGTAAAGATCGATACAGCGGTGTGTACTTGTATTCTAGCTGTACATTCGTGTGTATCAGATGACAGGAATGAGCCATGTGCATCATAAAGTTATCTTTTAAACACCATTACCTCCCTTCCAAGTCAATTACTTCCGGTGAATATGCAAGGGTGGAAAACTCCCTGCACTGTAATGGAGTAGAGTCTTGCAGACCATACCGGACACGAAGTAAAGCCAAATGAGAAGGCCGTACGTAGAATGGTTAATGGTTCATTCTCTTGCATGGCTCTAACTTCCGGTGAGTATTATTGAGATGGTTAATTTTCCAATGCACTCGCAATATAGTTTTGGACAGCTCAGTGTGTACAAATGTACACTTAGAGGGGCACAATAACTGGAATGCCTTATGTACACAAAGAAACTGAGTAAAATTTTTTAAAAAAAGAAGTACATTAACATGTTAGTACGCCGGTTTGGTTGCTAGGGGAGGAAAGGGGAAGCACACAGATTGTTCGTGTCAGATTAGGAACTATACGAAATGTAGCGCAGCGGGAGAAATAATAATGATGTAATTTTAAAGACAGCCAAGCTGGATCTGTAGCGCTTTGAACTAAAAATATACTCGGCTGGCGATGACGAAAACCGGCAGAAAACAGCCTCGCTTTGGGAGTCCGTCTTGTCCAAAGGTTTTCCCTTTGTGTCTTTTCACTTCCTTTTCCGGTCTAGATCAGAGCGACAAGAGAAATATAATGGTAACATTTCCTGTGACATTTCCAAGGTTAATGATTGGTTTTCGCTGACCTGGTTTTGCTCTACAGATTTGGTTCTTCTCGGCATTGTTTGGTAACATATTATTGATTATGCAGAGTACATTCCAGTGACTGGCGGGACTGTTTCTGAACATGGGTGCTTTCGAACTCTGCATGCTATTTGATATCGACATCAACATTTAAGGTCCCTAATTGTGTTACTGTTTTGTTCTTGTTCCACTGGTAACAAAACACAACTGTCATCAATTTTAGCGGCAATAGTGATGGTCTTTAGTGAAATCCTATTAAACTTTGTCGAAAGTAGCAAAAGAATGTTGGAATGTGGAATTAAGATTTTTTTGGTCAGCAATAACTTGACAGGCCTACTTGTTTAATGAAGAGGTATACAATAGGAAATGCCACGATACCCAGGTCTACCTTGTACTAGATCGAAATTAAATATAAAGTTCCAAGTTCAAGTTTTAAGTTTGTTTGTTTATTTAGTCTAAAGCCAGCCACATAACAATATAAATACAAAACATTTTTAAAAAATATAAAAAAAATTATAAAATATAAAAATTAAAACTCATGTAAATAACTGACATTTGCATTTACGTACTGACATCTCTGTCTCTCTCACTCTCTCTGTCTCATTCTCTCACAAACTTTCTCTCACCCTTTCTCACACTCACTCTCTCTCTCTCTGTCACTCACTCTCTCCCCATACATTCTGGAGACTTCATTTGTTTGCTCGAGTTAGCTTCTAACGTTCCTTTCCACCACAGTTAAGATATATTAGAAACAAAGTTTCACATCCCGTTGTGGCGCCGACAGGAACATGCCCTCTAATCCCTGCGAAAATCGCTCTGGGTAAATAAATTTACCGTCAGCAGGATTCCAATTCGGGATCGCTGGCCCATAGCTTTATATATTATACAACAAATGTCACTTAACACAAACCCGCTTAACGCAAAATTTCTGTTTACACGAACAAAAAAAAAAGCCCCTGTTTTTTTTCGCTCCATAATCTATGCACTCCAAATTCCATGTACACGAACTAAAATCTAAAGGATCTCGAAAACGCGAACAACTTTTGGCCGCACGGTTGTTTTTGCTTGAACCCTTTTCGTTATCATTGCCAGCGCGATATTTTCCACCCACTACGCTCCACCATCACCCCGCTCGCAAAGTTATGGCTTTGCCTCCCCCGACCATGCCCCTCCTCCCCCTCCACTGAGTCTTCTGTAACGTAACCGCCCGGACTGGTTTAGCCAAGTATTTATGTGTAAAATGGGCCATCTCCCTTATTTCAATTGTACTCTTCTTTACACAAATTCTTGATAACACGATTTCTGTGGTCTCCTGGAATTTGTATTGTATCTTTCGACCACCATGCCGATCGCCTAGAACACTGAGGCTGATTACTGTCATCATTGAAACTTTAGTTGTCACAGCGCGAAGGATGCATATATAATAATGGTAGTAATGCTGTGTTTAGGTCTCGTGTCCAGACTAATCCCCGCTCACCCGGCTTCACGCTATCAATATGCCAGCAGGCCTGATCACTCTAGGACTTTATCAACTCATTAGCATTCTGACAATATCTTCCACTACCTCCAGCCAGATACCCATTTTACAGATGGGTGGACTGATGAAAATATGAATGAAAGGCTTTCCCAAGGCAGTCACAACATGACCGTTGTCGGGAATCGAACACACGATCCTCTGAACTTGAGTCCAATGCTGTAACCATCAAGCCACGCTGTTCCACAAGCCATTTTCCTCCAATGTAAAGGTTCAGTCAGATATCACTGAATACTACTGTAAATGTTCTTAGCAAAACTATGGCCCTGCAAAGGCCCCTTCTCGACCACGAAATTGTTTGTATTGTCAGGGTCAAATCTATTCTCACCTTGTCCATATTCAGAACTTTGCTCCCGTCATAATCAAACAACATTCATGATGAAGAAGGACAGAGATGAACCTGCAGCACTGAATGGAGTGCCTTGGGCCAAAACTTTATAAAAGTGATGATTCAATTTCCTTTTTTTTTTTGTAGTTGCAGTTAATCGTTAAGTACGACAAAAACTAATAGCAGAACAGGCGGCTATAAATCTAAGAGGGATTCTGGGCCAAATTTCCTGATATTTATATTTTCGTAGCTCGTATACATTCGAAAATACGCCTCATGATCAACAACCGACATGGTTAAAATCTGGCACCCGCAGGAGGAGATTTGGGGCGTGTGCTAAGGTTGCCAGCCATCTCGTATAGCTAACAGTGGTTAGTTTTTTGTTTTTTGTCAGAATAAGTCTCATTAATATCTACTGCGTAGTAATTTCCCCGACCGCGACTACCATAATAAAAAGGCCAGTCTTCGCCCCTGCGAGTACTTCCTTCTTTGTAGTCTTCAGATCGAAGTACTACAATTATCCCCCTTCCCAACATCTCTCCAGTGTTTGCTGCTGTGGCTGGTATTTGCCCATTGTTACTCTAAAGATCAGATCTGAAAGTCATCACCCCCAGTTCACAAGTGCTCTATGTCTTTTTGTCATAATCCTGGGACTCTCCCAGTTGTGTTTGGGTAAGGGACAAGATTTAGGTTAGAAACGATATTTGGAAACAGAGAGGATGCCTAGAGATTTTGTCCAAAGACTTTCTTAAAGGCGCGTTTAAGTCGCTCTGCCTAACCCTTGCGTTAATCCATGCATACCCAGGGAAAGTGCCAGAATTTTTGTCGAGTTGACATAGCACAGTTGTAGAATAAGGTGGCAAAAAGTAACTTTTAAGTCTCGTGTGGAACCTGCAGATGGAGAGCGAAGAAGGGTTGCCACTGAGATTTTTGCCGTTTCTCTGAAGTTTAAGGCCAAATTAATTTCTGTAGATGTCTCTCGACACTCTTTTTCAAACCCACTGAGTCCGTATTTGATAGTTCACACATGTTATTTATATGCGTAGTAGAAATCATTATAAAAGAAGCAAATAAAGTATTCGAGGTATGAAACAAACAAGCAATAGCAAAGAAGGAAAAGACAGTCATTTTTTTTTTCACAGAAAAGCATCGCGTGGAGACTGCAACTGCTCAGTCTACACTGCGTTTAGGAACACATTTTAAAAATTATTTTCGGATGTAGGTTTGAAAAGTGAGTGAAAGTTCGACTATTTGCGCCACTGCACTGCTTAGGATAATAATTCAGCTGAGTTTAGACTGTTCCATAGTTTGGTAAGGTGATTGCTCTTTGTTCTTTTAATATTTATATAAATCAGTATTCAATAATTTCATTTGCCTAAATGGTGGACCAAAAATGCCTAAATGATTCAACAACATTAAACAATTACCAATTCTTTTGTGATTTCAACCATTCACTACATTTTCATTCTTTCTTTTCATGTCCTAGATCCAGTGAAAAATCACGAAGAGTGGCATCCCTGAAGAGACGACACGACTCAAGCTGACAGGCTGACGTGACAAGCAGTTTCTGAGACAATCAATCAATGTCGGTGCAACACAACTCGTGCAAAAGTCACGTGCTAGGATGATTACCGTTGTGAGGCGGATGTAGGCCGCAGCTTTGCTCACGTAAGTGAAGAAAAAGAAAACTAATAGTCGTGGGTTCGATTTTATTTTTTCTTTTTATATTCTATGTCTATATGTGAGCAGGTGACAGAGGAGTGGTATATTTTTCTCAGGTGTCAAGAGAAACTGTCAATAGGAGAGAAGAAATGGAGATGAGTGACTCTTAGATAATCATCAGCATCTTCTATACTAACAGTATACTATCTGGAAGTTAAATTTATAGTAAGCGTTAAGGATTCAGATTTGGATATATTATATTATAGTGGGATCTCACAAATTTGAATTAAAGGAACCAACCCGCAATTTCGAATTTGTGAGATGTTCATGTTCGTGATATACAAAGAAAAGAAAATGCGAGTTTTTCAAATAACTGAGATTCAAGATCACGAGGTATTGCTGTAATTATGACAGCTCATGTATGCAGATGAGGTAGGTGGACATAAGTGGAAATTATGTAAGAAAGTCCTGAAGTGCTAGAAACAGTCATTTTCCGTGTTGGAGTACACATTGAGCTGATATCGGAAACTGTTCTGTGAGAGAGACAATCACAGTCATGTTTGACGAGGATGAGCTCAACCTCATGGCAACGTTTACTTTGTGGTGAGTAACAAAGAGAAATCGTAGAGCTTGCAAGTCAATTCATTTTGAACAGATGACCATCTAAATCATACAAGTAACTGGGTTTGAATGGGGCAAAATGAGTGAATTTCTCTGTTATATACTATTGTTTGAATCTCCCTCATGAAAATCCAGATGAATCTCGCGTAATAATTTCAAGGAAACATGTATTAGCTCACTTGCATGCCAGGCCCTTGCGACCTGTAGTGCGCTGGTCACAAAAATAACATTCGGACAGGCTTTAACAGAGTTTCTTGGCTCATTATGGTAGGATGAAGAAAAAAATAACACATTCTTTTGGACAGTAACTCTAACCCACACATTCTGATCACACATGCGCAGTTGAATAGTGTTGACTTACATTCATTTGCGCATGTGTAATCAGAAAGTCCAACCCAGTTGACCTACATTAATTTGCTCATGCGCAAACACGATGTCCAACCCAGTTGACTTACATTCGTCTGAGCATGTGAAATCAGAATAGTGATACATAGACAATCAAATATAAATATAAGGCTATCTCTAACGACAGCACCGATGATACAGTTCATTTAGTCGTAGACAAGTCATGGAATCGGTGCTGTCGTTAGAGAAGGCCGGCAAAACAATATAACTGCGTGTATACTAAATGAGAAACGAGAGGTAAAATGTAAACTTGACACAATAACATGTGTGATGATAACGGTGGACAGCATTAGATGCATGCATCTCACTGAGGAGATGTGAAGTTCTGCGGGGAAAAGATGTTACAGCAATAACTTGCTCCAGGCATAAAGGGTTCAATATGATATTGCAGAGAACAAGATTTAAGAGGATGTGTTTACTATAACTGAAGTAGAGTTCCTGAGCTTTTAGAGTATTAGGGTATTTACAGTATTTGTCTTGTACACATTTGCATCTTTCAAAGTCTCCTACCTCAACATCCACGTAATATTCTGAGACTTTCCCATGGTGCACCTGGGGTAGTGCCAGGGTAGGGTTAGGAAAGAGGACACATCCTTGAGAAAGCCTTGAACAACATCCAAAGACCCTTTCTCTCCTATATAACTTCGTTCTTTATATTAGCCCTGCCTTTAACGCTAGCCCAAGAACACTGTGACGTCCCCATTTTGAAAACATTTTGCTGAAAAGTTTAGGCCGGTTCTGACAATAGTATGGAAATTCTTCTAAGATTTCAGAAGCCTAAGTACTCTTCCTTTTTTGTGACGTAGTAAACCACTTTACCTCCGCCATTCGTAGAAAAACCCATTATTTTTTTTTTATTTTCACTTTATTCGGATACGCAATACGACATTATGGCAAAACGAACGATGTTTCGTGCGTTATTTCAAATGCAAGAACTGTTATGTATTGTTATAATAAGTGGTAACTATGTGCGTCACTTACAATAGTTACAAACACGTGTCGCACTGCATCAACTATGGAAGCAATAATAAACCTCGGAAATCCCCGTTTCCTTATCCAGACATTCCCGTAACATAGTTTTTTTTTTCTCTCAACTAATTAAGAACGCATGAGAAACTATAACCACACGATTCACGTTTTTTTTTTTTGAAAAATGAGGAACCGACTTGTGCCGGTTTTGGCGGCATTACTATTTAGATGATGGTTATTACTTGATGGTTATTACTGTTACTAGTCTTACATGGAAGTGGTATTATAATAAAAATCATGAAAGAATGAGAATTTAAGATTTTGTTAATCCAACTCTTGCCAAGCCTATGACTTTTTATATTGTTTAAAGAAACATATTGTTAGGATAGTTATTCTTCATGCATATTTTGCCTGTATTCTTTAAAAATACAACTCTTGAAGGAATTTAGATTTGAAGCTCAGTCTTGTTTTTGGAAATAATTACTACCGAAATAAATATCTAAGTACACTATTTTTTTCTTAAAAATGAAATTACATGTATTGAATTTTGGCAAGACACTCTTCAACTGTATAACCTACATAGTTCGCCACTATATAATGCAATTGTGTACTCTGTCTGTCGGAAGACAGAATAAGCAATTTATTTATATTCTTCTTATTTTGACTTCCCGGTGCTCTGGCTGCGAGAAAAGCGGAGCGGAATCTTAGCCAACGATCCAAAGTAGAGAGGGGAGATAAGTACAGAACTGAAAATTGCGTTGTAATTATGCCCCTTTGGTTCAAGTGCCTTGGGTATCATCAACAAACTTTGATTTCAGCTATTCTTGGTTTGTGAGACATCGTGAATCGACCATGATTAATATGTCATTGATCAATATGCTGTCAGTGGGAAGGACCGTGTTATAGATGTAGGTGTCTTCCTTGCAGCTTTTTACGGTATGCCACATTCATGTAGGCGCGATATGAAAAATGAAGTCATAATATTAGACCCCTTCCTTTGCAATGGAAATGAGCAATCCCGTCGAGAAAGAAAGGACAAAGATTTCTCTGCCGCTGTTAGATTGCGATTTTAAGTGAAAAAAAATAACCTTTTTGCAGCCAGGATGTTAATAGGGTAATTGTATGGGCGAAAAAAAATCGATGTTACAGATAAAGTGGGATCTTATGCGTTACGGGATATTTTTTTAAGCGGCGGGTTCTAAGTCGAAACTACTTTAGTTCAAGCTCAAAGTTTTTTTTAGGCGCTAGGTCAACACCCACCACTTCACGAAACAATATAGAAGACAATACATTGTAAAGAAGCTTCTCCTGCACTCCCTTCCATTCATCGAAACACGTTTTCATCTAGCTGGATCCCACATTTTCGAAGCTTAACACAGAAGTCATGACATTAATGCTGTTATCAATCATTCTGTCACATCACACTTCCTATTCTCACCCCCACCCCCAACCCTCCAGATTCTGTCCCCACCCCCCTCTTTCCCCACCGTTTTTTATTTATTCTTCTATTCTTTGCCACAGCTCATTTATGTCAGCTGAGATTTCTGAATGATATTCTTCAAAGTTCCAAAATACAAATTACTCAGTCTTCATAATATGTCTTTATCCCATTAGGTTATGAAGCATTTCACTAATCTAAACAAAGCTGGTGGCCGAGATGACGTATTTTATTATGAAACAAAAGTATATCTGGCTATAACATTACAAATAAAGATTCTTATCCCCCATCCTCTATGATGGCATAAAGGTTTCAGGCACCTATTGGAAAGCCAAATAACTCATGTTATACAATCCAATTACTCCGGTAATGAATAAAACCCCTCTTTTTTGTGGNGGCTGCCATCCAGTGTCAGGGTATAGAAATATGTAAAATGACCTGTATGATCTAAATAAAACGCCCAGTTGTAAAGTTTTAGGTACATTCTGAGCTTTCTAGATATAAAAATAAAATGTGTTAGGCCTATGTACTGGTACGCGGTCAAAATAAAACTATTGAAATATTAAAAGATTGGGCAAAAGAAGTATTTTAACCCTCAAGGGAGAAATATCCCGAAATCACAGTGGTGTTTGTGGAATAGCACAAAATGTTTATAACGCCGTAAGAAGAATAAAAAAAAACAAAACAAACAAGAAGTGCCAGTAACATAAAGACTCATCACTTATCTATCTGGAATTTGTGTGTGTCTCGAATGCAGGGAGTCACACATATTATCATTAACATTCCTCTTCCATATCCTTCATTATAGACTACTAATATTTCAGTAGGGTCATTTTGACCGCGTACCAGTACATTATGCCTAACACATTTTATTTTTATATGCACTTGTTCAAAACAAATTTCCATGCATGGATCAATAACGTTTATCTTATCTTATCTTATCTTATCTTATCTTATCTTATCTTATCTTATTATAGTATGCTGTTGATATTATTAAATGTCACATTGTTGAACTATTAATAAATAGGTTCAAGGAATGCCGTAGTAGAATGAACAGTATGCTACGTCTGAAGACAAAATTTAAAGCATTCGTAAATGAGGTCTATGCAGGTATTCGTTGTTTAGGTCTTGTGCTGTAAAGCAGACATCACATTCGATGTATTATAGATATAGGCAATGATGGTGTAACGTCAAGCGAGGTAGCCAGGAAGGAACAAATTGTGAATAAGATAGAGACTTGAGCACCGGCTGAGTGCTCACTAAGCTGCAAATGCTTGCAGCATACAATGATATTCTTTCAAACGAAATATATAAGGAAAGCTATGACTTCATAGCACATTTTGTAATTATGCGCCTTCCAATCGTGACGACTGTGTCCGTCACAAGCTGTGGTCTATTTTGGCATAATGGTGACCATTCTAACGCTGCATAGCCTCTATTATTTTTCTTATTGATGCATTTGATGCACTATAGTCCATATAGAAGAAATAACACTTTGGTGTGATATTTGGGCTTACTGTGTTTTAAGTTCACCTGCTTCAAAAATCGCATGGTTTAAACACGGAATGAGTGTTGTTAGCTCCACATCTGAGTGAAAATATAAATCAAAATGCATATTTTATTATCCTCTCATTGCTGTTTCATTTCACGGTGAACGATCAACAAATCACTTTCGCTCCTGTATCATTCTTTTCTTTGATGATATGATTAGCTTCTCCGATGGTTTATGATAACAGCAATCAAGCGTACATGTAATGATGGTAACTCACGCACTGGTATATTACAATCTGAGCAAATGAGACTGAATGTGGCACGCGGAAATGTTAGAGAATGCATGGAAAAAAAATTGTTTGTATGTAGTATGGATACATGTATGTGAATCTTGTGTCTTCGGTAATGTTGTCGCGCAGTGATTTGTCCAGCACAAAGCTGGCCATGGCAATTACCCTGTGATTTCCTGTGACTTTGTTGAGAAAGTCATAGACTTCTTGTGACCTACATATGAATCTAGTCATTTAGCTTCTGGCCATCTGTGACCTACATATGAATCTAGTCATTTAGCTCTTGGCTCTCTAGACCTACATATGAATCTAGTCATTTAGCTCTTAGCTCTCTGTGACCTACATATGAATCTAATCATTTTTTCTCACGACTATCTGTGACCTACATATGAATCTAGTCATTTTTTCCCCATGGCTCTCTGTGATCTACATATGAATCTAGTCATTCAACCCATAACTGCCCGTGTTACTAGTTTTTAATCTGTTCGTCTGTGTGTCCTAATCTGATGACGTGTTATGTTTTTAAGACTTTGAGTTTCACATGAGTTTCACTGATCTTACTTTACTGGCTAAAGCATTAGTTCTGTGCCTCCCAGTTAATCAGTGTGACTTCCTGTGACCTACTTGCATATCATGTGACTCTGTATGACCTAATCAGTCAAATCGAGGCTCATTGCATAGGATTAACTGATGGCCCATGATATCTACTGACCTGTGACTCGCTTTCATCTCTAGTTGGTTAACTTGCGACTCCCTGGAGTATGACGTGGATAAAAATCGCAGACCGTGCAAGTCCGAAGTCTTAGTTTTCATTTTTTTTTTGGTACCAAAATCAAGTCTTTCCACCTACCCGCCGCCCCCCCCCCCNACCCGCCGCCCCCCCCCCCTTTCCCTCCATATGTCACTCAGATCTTATACCATGAGAGACCAACAGATACACTTGAATTTGCCACATTATCAAATGAAGGGTGAAGAACAAAATCCGAAGTTCTCTAATTCACATTTTATTGTACCAAATTTGAGTATTCCTTTTCCTTTTCCTTTACATACTATTCGAATCTAGTACAATGAGAGACCAATAGGAACCCGTCAATGCACTGTATGATGAAACTGGGGCAATAACATAAGAGTAGGTCTAGTATTCTGTTTAACGTCAATCTCCTTTGCGCATCTCATTTGCACAAACATAGGATGTCATTTTACGCAATTTCGAGCTAACTTAATAATTAATTGATGAGAGGCGCCAATAGCCTTGTTCTGTCATGTATGCCGATTGTTTCGATTTCCATTTGGTAATTGTAAAACAAGCACCTACAAAATATACCCTGTCTCTTTTGTAAAATTTATCTTGGCGATGCAATGGTTTTCGATTTTCATCAACGATTGCTGGCTGTAAAACAAGTAAAATGGCTTTCCTCTCTCTAGTGAAATTCGATCACGGCGACATACGGGATTTGCAATTTTCATCGACGATGGGTAAATAATCGTGTTGTTGTCTGTCATCTCGTTGGTTAGTCTGTGTGGTCTAATTTAGCGTGCACGTTTGTTCCTGTAACTTGGTCGGCTAAATCATTTACTCTGTCATTATGTGACCTAGATAGTAAACCCAAGGCCTGCTGTGATCTGGTTGGTAATCCCGTTACGAAGGTGAGAATTCTTATGTATACATACATCTTATCCAAGCTATTGAATAATCGATAGTTCCGTTTGACCCACTTTTCTTCTCCTGTTCCCAGGCCTAACACCTGCTGTTTGCCTGTCATGACAAGAGACGGGGTGGCCCAGGTGGCCAAGATGCGTGGCTCTCACAGGAAGGCCAGACAGAGCCACTCACTTCCGGTTATGGAGCGATCCCCGCGGGAGACCCCTTACCAGGACTACTAGTAAGTACATTATGGATGTTGTGAGAGTCTGTGGACAGTGGATGAGGTATATGGCGACCACCGTTCGTTACTTAAGAAATCTGTTGTATTAGACAGGTGGCTGAACAAGAACTGTGAACAAGAATAACAAAATCTATTTTCCCTCTAATTTCCAGCTTATTATCCTGAAGTTTTATTTCAAAATACTGTTGTGTCCCACTATTTTAATGTAGATATACGCCCTTTCAACAAAATACATGTACTCCAATGTTATTTTGGACGCAAGCTTAGGACTCTCGTACAACACCTTGAAAACACAACTCAAACAATCAAACTTAGAAACAACCTCATTATATCCCTCTGAATGGCCACAAAACTACTGACTAACCCTTAGGAAGCTTGCCGTTAATCAGCTGATAGTCGCTTTACGCGGTGTTTTTCCTACCTTCTTTTACACCGTTCGGGACAAGAGCAATGGTGGTCGTGGTCGCGTTGGACATACAGTCATGTTGTGGAGGTCAAGTATATAGGAAATAATTTTGAGTGGTCGTGCCTGGAATATGGTCCCCGCCGAACCATTACAGAGGTGGCCAAGGACCAGGTTCAACTTATCAAGGACATTGGTGTGACGTGATATTACTGATAATACTAATAATGATAATAATAATAATGAGAAGAAGATAGTAAAAACGCAACTAAGCTGCTTTTCAGGATGATGAGTAAGAATAAAATTTGGTGTTTTGCATCATGCAGTGTCATGATTTGTAATATTTATGCTATTCTGTGATTCAGGGTAATTTTACTATTCTGTGATTCACATTTTTTGCTGCTCTGTCTGTGATACAGGCTGTGAATACTGTGCCAAGCTATGGCCGTGCTGTTCTATGATCTATTCTAAGTGTGTTGTTTTATGATTCAGTCTATTAAATTTCGTGATGTTCTGTGATCTAAACCTTCTATGCTGTACTGAGATCTAGACCATTTATGCTGTTCTGTAATCTAGACTGTTTATGCTGTTGATAAATTTAGTGATTTAAGCCATTTATGCTGCATCAGAATAGCTAGTATATTGTGTTGAGTTGTGAACGGACCATGCGCCTTGCGCTTTGTTGAAGTCCCACACTGATCATGCTATAAAGCAATGGCAGGCTATTGACGCTGAAACATGATTGGAGACTGTTGCTGGTACTGTCAGCGAGTGACCCTGCATGCTGTGTCAAAATGTCACACTGTTTATGCTGCCTGATCATATCAGCCGTTTTACGGTGATCTAGATTCAAACGCTGTTGTCTCTTGTGCCATGATGTAATGTATGCTATTTTTGCGTGTGATTACACCAAACAAGCAGGGCGGCGAGCGGCTGGGGGAAGACCTTGTCTGCCGGCATCCGGTGAACGCCTGCTTCAATCATCTCATCAATAATAGTCCTCGTTTTTTTTCCGGCCCAAGGGAACGAACTCTGTTCCATTGTTTAAACATGGGCGGTAAGCGGGATGGGCTTCTGATTTGTCTCTCAGTAACGACAACTCTTCGTACGATGCAGCACTAAAGCAGCCAGGATTGCGCAAGGCGTTAATAGGATAGACTTTATCCACTGTGTTTTGTACTAGGGGCAAGAATATGTAGGAACACATCCTAGCTAAACGGCGATGACACAGTTGGTCACAATCATAATGTTAAGGGAAAAGGTTTCTGTATGTGCTAGTAATTGGAAAATTTACCACCTACAAATAATCCAGCATCACAATAATCATCAATTTCTCTTTCTGCTTCCCTCGGCCACTCCGGTGCAATCTTAAATAGTGGTCATGACGTCGTAATTATGTCGTAATACAAGGATGAAACGGAGCACTGACTTATAGAAATCAAGTAGGGTAAAGTGGAAAGTGCTCAAGAAGACAAATGCAGCGAGAAAATGAAAGAAGGAAAGAAAGTGATGTGGTGGGAATCGAACCCGTGACCTCTGCGTCGGCACCCATCGCCTTGCCGTCAGTGGCGGCGTGGTCGTGTATAGACGTCTATCTAATTCAGAACTGACGGCAAGGCGATGGGTGCCGACGCAGAGGTCGCGGGTTCGATTCCCACCACATCACTTTCTTTCCTTCTTTCATTTTCTCTCTGCATTTGTCTTCTTGAGCACTTTCCACCTTATCCTACTTGATGTCCATAATTATGTCGGCGTACATTTCCCGGCGCCCTCAAATACGACAGCAATTTAGTAAGCATTGCAGTATCTATATCAGTATCAATTAATTTTCCTTTAACCTCTTCGCTGCTTTTGGCGTACATGTACGTCTTAATGCTCCGGTTTAAACAGCGCTTGGACGTACGCATGTCCCGGAAGTGGAATAATCATGTAGTGACCAACATACCCAAAAATCATGTTTGCTACGTAATAAAATATTTTTATGTACAGCGGCGCAATACAGCCGTAATCATGTTGAAAGTTCGTAAAATCCTAATTCAAACAAACTTACGCACAGGCTAATAAGATGAAATCACCACTTTAAAGAAATGACTTAGTGGAGGGATTGAATCCGCAACTAAGGCGCCTAAACGTAAGCTTAGTCTTAAAAGCCTGTATATGTTCCCAAGCCAAACTCCGTAAACATTGCTCAAATCGAAAAAAATAACCGGAAGTGGGTGTGTTTGTGTGTGTGTCTGTGTGTGTGTGGGGGGGGNGGGAGAGGGGGCGTATCCGATGGGAAAGGCAGATGAATGTGTCAGAAAACACATTTCTATGAGATCGGACAAGAAGACGGGTTTGTGCAGAAACTGTGTGTGCAAATTTTTAAAAGATCTTAGAATGTACAAATAAAAAAAAAAGCAAAAGTTTGAATATAAGGAATAGGTATCTGTGATGAAAGCTCCAGCAGAGACTGGTGCACCGTCAATACTTAGATTCGGATTTGATGAATTCACGGATGAAAGGGAAGTAAAGGGTGTTTCAAAGACAGTTTCTAAATGCAGGGTTTTAGAAGATGAATATCGCTGCCTAACAAAATGTGCGACACTCGATGGAAATAAGATCCGCCTTTTTCTTTTTTTATTAAACAAAGCTAAATAAAGATAAGACCAAATAATATGAGGACATATATAAAATTACTGAATTCGGAAGATCAGAGAAATCATTACTTTTTCACATTTCTGTTTGAAACTTGAAAGATCTCGGCAGAGTCAATCAGGACATCTACTCTCTTGATATATTATTTATAGATCATGTTCGTTTTCTTTGGTCTTTGTAAAACTTTTTTTTGTTTGTTTTAAATTTTCTTTACTGATTGCTGGGTGATGCGAAGAGAGTGACAGTATACGTTTCGTTTGTAATACATTTATAGATCCTATTTGTTTACTCTGGTCCTTTTAAAACGTATTAAAAAAAATACATTCTTTACTGGTTTCCTGAGTGATCTGAAGAGAGTGACAGTGTAAGCTTCATTTGACCTTTCCAGAGTGTTGCAGCTTCCTTTGGTTCAATATGTTTATCCCTTTTTTTCTAATTCTCTGTTTTCCACCCCCTCCCCTATTTCTTTTGTCTTTTCCCCTCCTTCATTCCTTTTTAACCCTGATATATTCTGTGCATGTCATGTAATGTGAAAGAAAATATAAAAAAAAACTGTCTGGCCAATGGCTTAAATTGAAAATAAACACGAAACCTGTTTCCCTTCAGCCGGATCAAGAAGATGGTGCAAGCTAAAGCCGATCTGAAAGGGGAGCTAACTGGCAACGATTTGTTCGTGGACGCCTCCTTCCCACCAGATCGTTCGTCCTTGACCTACGTGTACAGCGGTGATGACAAGTATGAGAAGACAGTGTTTAGGCGTCCTAAAGTGAGTCCTGACATCTTGGTGAAAGCCTAATACTGCTTCGGGCGAGAATTTTCCATACATTCCTCTAGTCTAATCTTGATGTTCACTTCACATATGAGTTAAGATGCCTTTCCTTGTTCTGTGCTTCTCTTCCAGCTCGTTTGACACGGATTCTCACAATTATAGATGAGATCGTTGGTTGCAAGTAAGGTATTTAGATATTTGCTTACTCCAAGAAGCAAAAAGAAAAAAAATGCTGAGGTGAACTAAGCTTTAAAAGTTTAAAATGGTGATATAGAACATCATAGTGTTCTGTAAACAGTAGTTATAAAGAATTTGTGATGCGTGCAAGATACTCTCTCGGCCTTAAACATGATACTGTATTAACCCATTATTGTATGATAAGAGTCAGGAGAGGACATTCCTTTTCATCATGTGTTCACTTCTCAGAAACGTAATCAATGGCAAAGTTTGAAGGCTTGAGTTGCCCATCGCATTGTAACTTAACCAAAAGTTCTTATAGTCGTGTCACCCTTGGCATCACATTGGTCAATTCCCATGCCTTATACTTCCTTATGCTCTCTTTATCTTGGTCTGCAGGAGATTAAGGACGAGCCGACCCTGACGGGGGTGGGAGGCATCTGTGACGAGCCGTTTCCATGGCTACAGTGGAAGCAGCGTGGCTGGTTCCATGCTGCCCTCGTGGTGGTCTCGCTGAGTGTCCGAGCACTGGAACGACTCATCCCTGGCTTCAGGAACAACGAGCAGAATTTTGACGCTGAATACATTGGTAGGTTGCTGACCTTCACCTTACTCTGACCCTCACCTTACTCTATGACCTTCACCCAATTCTGACCGTTACCTTACATGACCACAATCAACGACTAGTTTCAAAACAAAACATTACATAAAGGAAAAAAAAATAACAGGGTATAGGTTGAATTAAGTGGCTGTCATTCTGTCAGGAAAGATGGAGGCGTTTAATGACTGTGTGATAGTACTCTGCTCACCATATTTTCAAGAATGGAGGACCTTTATTCAGAAGAGAGAGAGGTCTTGTATTGATCCCCGTGGAGAGCTGGTTTACAATGCCTTACAATGTTGTACATCTCATTTATAATACAAACACATTAACAATAATACTCATCATACATGTACATACATAATATTACAAATCAAAAACATAACAAAATCAATACTATTCGCCCACAGTGCAGAATCCTGGTTCTCTCCTCCCCCACTCCCACCCCCACCTCCAAGCACTAAACCCAGGTACTCTTTTACATTTGAGTCGAGTGGTGGAAGGGGAGTGAAGTATCTTCCCAAGGACACCACAATGTAAACAGCTCGGCCCAAGAGTCGAACTATAAACTTGACAGTCTTCAGTTTCTGAGTAGGGCTCGCAAACCACACGGCTACGCTAACATTAAATGTCTGTGAATGTAAGAAGATCGCTGCAGGAAGATCCAAAACAAAGTTACTCAAGTTCAACTCATCTGAGAACGTGCGTATGGGATCTCTTACCATCGTAAGAACTACTTTAGCGCATCGGTACTGAATGCAACCGTGGTAGCGTTCAATACGCAAGCGTAACGTAATTCTTACGAGGGTAAGAGATCCCATCGTTAATGCGCAAGTTCGTATTGTTTACCAGTTCCGTTACACTGCCATAGAGCCACGTCATTGCCAACTGCACAACTCAATAATTGATCAGCCTGCCAACTCCACCCATCACTCCCTTGTACCTCAAAGATGATTCATTATTTATTTAAGCCTTACAAAAATCTACTTGGAGCATTATATGAAATAGCTGATAGCTCCCAAGAGCTTCTTGAAAGAGGGTCATGATTACGGCATGAGACTATAGAGTACAATGATTGTCTTTAATCCTTGATCTATCACGACTGTGTTGACAGGGTCAGGGAAGACAGCTTCTAGCGTGTGGGTTAAGCCAGGTGAACATTTCTGTAGTTAGTTGATACTTAAATTTTTCACGCAGAATTTCCACTCCATGTTTGTAGTTAAAAGTTAGGAAATTGTGAAAACAATAATGATAATAAAACAGTGGAGTGAACATGTACGTCTGAGAAACAAAGAAAGATAAGAGGGTAGAGATAGACTGTTTGACAATAGGGGGCAGATAGGCAAAACTAAATTAAAGGTACAACTTTCTTCTGCGAGCCTTAGAAGGGTTGCTAGGACTCAGAGTGATTGAGAAAGATAAAAAGACAACAAAATAAACAAGAAAATATCGAAAACAACAACAACAAAAAAAACCACAACAACCCAAAAACTGGAGAAAAATGGTTTCTCATACCATAAGGGACCCCAGTGGGAGACTTTGATAAAACACTTTCCACTCATCGGTAGGGTTCTCATTGTGTTTGGGGTGAGATTGAGCGGTCTTAAGGGAAATATGTTAAGATGTATTTCTTACTAGACCGTTCTTAATAAATTAACTCCAACAAAGGATACTTCCGGTTTAAGCAAGATGTAATATCAACGTAGTGTGATTACCTCATCAAATCTCTCATCCGAAAGTAAAAGATGCATCAGCCAATAAAAGCCAGTGTAACTGACCATATCAGCCAATCATATTCCTCTGGCAATGCAAGAGTAGAAAGCGGAAGCTGAAGGTGTGGTTTGTGAAGCCCAGATGTCAGTACATGCATAATAACTGAGAGTGGTCTATACATAATATGTTCAAATCATCCAAAGATCCACAAACATTCAAAGTGATGGCTAGTTCCACATGCAAACCGCATTGGGAGTATACTGTACCTTTTAAATATTTTTGAAAGTCCGGAGGAAGGGGAGGGGGGAGGGTATCTGTTAGTTAAGTGTTTGGATTCTTCAATATTCATCGCTGGACCTGATCTGAAAAACCATTGATCTTCTTTCAGGCTGTTTCCATTTTCACATCTGGCGGTTTGGTGAATGGGTGGATATCGTCGTGGATGATTACCTGCCCATGCTGAATGATCTCCCTTTGTTCTCTCGACCGCTTGGGGGCGCAGGAGAAATGTGGGGCCCTCTGGTGGAGAAAGCGTATGCCAAGTAAGCCAATTGCTGCAGGGCAGCGTGCGTGATAGAATATTTTTAGCGTGGGGATGGGAGGTGGATATATTTATAATATGTGCACAGTGAGAGATGGAGAGAGAGATGAGGAATCTGAGGATAGTAAAGAATGTTAGATTCCTTTTGCTTGTGATGGAAGAATAATTGTTGTCCTGAAACTAGTCTGACAGATACTAGCGATCATACGAGTTTTTGTACAGACCTATTCTACGGTTTAAAAAAAATCTTTAGATAGGCTCAGAGTCAGTAACATCTTCTCCTAGGGCAGGGTGTAGAATGTGAAGGAGAGGACAGAAGGTAAAGTTAAATGAGTGACACACACTTTTTTTAAACTTCCAATGTTCTAGGGAACTTTGTGTTTCAAATATCAAGTCTTAATCCATAATGAGTTTTGCACGCCAGATATAGTTTCCCCAACATAATAACTGTATTGTATGATGTCTTCTCTTCTGCCATGTTAACAATATCTGTACAGTATTTGTCAAAGGTGAAAGGTTATGCTTACCAGCACTCCACTATACGTATAAGAGACCTATATCAACCAGTGAAAATGTTTATTTCAAATCGCTGTATTACAAATCTATAACAGACTCCTCGATAAGTTGCACTGGTCACCATGAAGATTCTAATGGTCTCCCACATTTTGCGTCCCTACCTCCTGATCTGTTTTCTACTAATACATATTGTATTAGCTGTGCTGCACTTGTTCAAATTTCCATAAGGATTAATAAAGTTGATTCATGTCATGTCATGTCATGTCATGTCATGTCATGTCATGTCATGTCATGTAATGTCATGTCATGTCATGTCGTGTCATGTCATGTCATGTCAGCAAATCTCATCTTATCTCATCTCATCTCATGCCATCTCATTTCATCTCATCTCATTTTATGACTGTGACAGGTGCAAGAAGACGTTCCAAGCCATCGAGTACGGTTTCACGCTGGACGCCTTGACCGATCTGACGGGTTCTGTGTGTGAGTTCTACACGCCAGACATCGACTCACCCTCCAACCTGTTCCACATTCTGTACAAGTCAGCCTCGTGCCGGTCATTCATGGCCTGCTGGAGAAACAACAAGCGACTCACACCGGCAGGCTTCAACTGGACGGATGATCAAGGGGTAGGAATCACAGTCTTAGCAGCATCAAAATACACATTCTCTTCATAGACCACGAGTAGCTTTTGTGACTTTTTAACTAGTCTAAATATTGACTACAAACCACAGTGGTCCACTTTAAGAAAAGGAAATAAGTCCGAATGAGACTCATATTGCTCAACAGACCTCACAGCTAATACTACGACCCAAAAACTACACCTGACCCTAATTCTACCCCAAATCCAACCCCATTGCCCATCAAGACAGGAGCATCAGTCGATGTCAGCCCGTAACCTTAAAGTTCATATAGCCTCAGGTGTGAGTCTCATTCAGAATTCCTCTCGAAGAAAATGTGATTTTTTAATTACTGCAGGCGTTGCAAAAAAATGTAATGAGTGCTTTCCCTTTGTTTATGCTTGTCAAGGTATCGTACGTTTCTTCCCTTCCTTTTCGTTAAGAAAGAAGTTCACCAACACGTGAACTCTCCAAAAAAATTAAAGTAGTGTTATAATAATCTATTACTTGTAAAGATCCTTAAGTTGGTTGTTTTGTTTTTTTTTGTATCAGTGCGTTCACAGCATCCAGCAATGGGGCACTGCATAAGATGATAATAACCACCTTTCATCTGATGCCATAAAATGTAATTTCACAGACAGCCTAATACTAATTAAGTTATTAATGTTAAAGTACTTGATGTAGAAATCGCCGTCTTGGTTCAGATTTTAGGTTTTTAATTCATTACCACCATCTTAATATTGCAGGGCTCAGACAAGGAACGGTATCTTCACATCATAACAGCTGTGACCAAGGTGAGAGAATATTAGGCTTTCTGTTTCCGTTCAAGACCAGTTGTACAATTTTTTTGCACAGTTATGTCACGACTGTCTTAATATGGCGTTACTACTAGTTCATGCTCTCTCTGTTACAATAGGTTTGTGAGGCAAGGTGAAGACACAGTGTGATTCATGAACTATTGTAAAGTCATTGTAAGTTCTGCAAAAGTCTTGCGGGAGTCATTTTTAAAAAAAAAATCACTTAGGCTTGTTGCCTACTGCTCATTTCCCCTTCTAACATTATGGCAGGCAGAATAGCTTCATGTCCTGTTGTTTTTGTTCCTTTTTTTCATATTATCTGATCTGAGAATATAGCACACACTCTAGTCCAGAATAAAGCGACATTTACTTTCTCTTTGTTTACCCCTCTTTCCTCTTTGGAATCTGAACAGTTCCTCTACCAGATCTTCTGGTTATCACACTGGTCCGCACTTATTCCAGTCACACCACACGCTGGCCCGTACTCATCCTACTTCTCCATACACCTGATCCGCACTCATCCTACTTCTCCATACACCTGGCCCGCACTCATCCTACTTCTCCATACACCTGGCCCGCACTCATCCTACTTCTCCACACACCTGGCCCGCACTCATCCTACTTCTCCATACACCTGGCCCGCACTCATCCTACTTCTCCATACACCTGACCCGCACTCATCCTACTTCTCCATACACTTGGCCTGCACACATCCTACTTCTCCATACATCTGGCCCGCACTCATCCTACTTCTCCATATATCTGGCCCGCACTCATCCTACTTCTCCTCACACCTGGTCCGCATACACTTCAGTCCTTTACACATTAACGCGCACTTACTCCATCATGTTTCATGTAGATCAAATGCGTCACTTCCTTTCTCCCCAGTTCTCCATCAGCGGCGGACGCATGGAGCAGATGATCAGGCTCAAGTGCCCATACTCATCAGAGCCCAAATGGCAGGGGCGCTTCTCTGACGGGTAAGCTTTTACACTTGATAAAGGAGGGGGTGGGAAAGAGTCCGTCATAAATAAATATAACTGGGATAGGGATGACAAGAGTGATGGTGCACTGGAGAAGGGCAGAATCATATTTCTGACGTCTATTGGCTTTTCAGAGCAGGAATTTGAGGTCAAAACAGAGTCTAATAACACAAGAACTATCTTGTCACGTTCAACAATCAGCAGTTCATCGACAATACAATATATTATACAGTAAAGCTCACAAACTCTCGATTTCAGAAAAATCCGTAGAGTAAAATTTGATACGATATTATAAGTTATATATACAGTAAAGGACTCCGGAAAAGAAACTTACGTCAAGTGTGTGGATGTTTCGAGTAAATGAGGTTCGGTATTCCAGAGGTCCTAATGTACCACTGTACCAAATTTTAAATCAACCATTCAGTGATAGATAAAAAGGTATGTTCTCCACGTCTGCATTTGTCAAGGCTAGCATCTCCCGAATATTGCCACAGTGCCCTAGGCGACATTACTTAAAGCCAAATCAGTCAGTCGGTGAGTCGGTCAGTCTGTGGTTTTCGTGCTTTCAAGATAAGCGTATTACAAAAGTCACGGTTCTTTATGCCAGTTTTATTTTTTTTCTTTCTTTTCTGTTCAGGGTGTGCCTAACACGCATGCAACACGCAACCAATTTCATCAAGAGTTTGGGCTGTCACTATAAATTGTAGCCCAGTTCAGCCTGAGTAGAAAAATTCTATCGGGCAGTTTATGTGAACTTAAATTGTGCAATCCGATTGCATTGTGTGAAGCCGAGCCATCTCGCTGAATTGAAATAAGCGGCTTCTCTGCACTTTATAACATCGTATTTCAATGGCTTACTTAAAAGTGCTGTTGTGCTGAACAGCCATGAGCCAACTGCTCGCCATTAACTAGGCAGGGTGTGTGGGGAAAAAGGAGGAACGGAGAGCGATAAAGAGAGAGAGAGAGAGAGAGAGAGAGAGATAGAGAAAGAGGGAGAGAGAGAAAGAAGGGAAAGACAAACAGACAGAAAGACAGATAGACATACATACATACATACATACATACATACATACATACATACATACATACATACATACATACATACAGACAGACAGACAGACAGACAGACATACAGACAGACAGACAAACAGACAGACAGACAGACAGACAAACAGACAGAACTAACGTGTTTGATTATTCCCATCTAAACTGCCAAAAAGCCATTTCATCATCGCCGACTACAATAAGAATGGGGGCTAATAAGTCTGGTCCGCAGACAACACCCGCTGAGGTCATTTCACATTATTTATTATCCCAGTAAGTCATATCGCTCAACAGCTTCCACAAGTCTGTATAGTTAAGCAACCCTTCTGAGACACAGACCGTTTATTGACGAGCTTTCCCTGACAATAGTCAGATACCCATTTTGCAGATACGGGAGTGAGAGAGAGATGAGAAATAAATGCTTTTCTAAGGCTTCTATAAACATCATACTTAATGATCTGAATCGAATCCACGTTCTTTAGATCCTGACTCCAACAGCGTAACAATAGACCATTGTTAATACTGTACTAAACTTCAACAAACTCATTCCCGAGTTAAGCAAAATGTGAATACATGTATTCCCAATAAGACTGCGTCATCAAAACTCATTTCCAAAGTAATAAAATGCATCAACCAATAAAAACCGAAGTAACAGATTATATCAGTGACTCATACTCCTCTGCATAATGGAACAGTAGAAAGTGGAAGTAATGATTGTTGGAGTTGGCTTGCAATGCCTGGATGACCGTGCATGTATAAAAAATGGTCTGTCAGATCCCGCTGATCTGCTATGATCTCTCGCTGATCTGCTATGATCTCTGAATCTCCGTTTCTCACCTACCACCAACCCTCATTGTACATTATTTATCATGTGTGCCAATCATTTCAGAGACACGGCGTCCTGGCAGAACATCAACTCAGAGTTCCTGTCTCGACTTCAGCCTCGGGTGAAGAAAGACTCAGACGAATACTGGATGACTTTCGGAGATTTTCGATGCAACTTCGGGGGACTCTTCATCATTAGTTCAGCGGAACCTTTCCGACTGGACGGTTTCAACGTTCGCCGCACGTATCGATTCCAAAGCGATGCTGGACTCCACCATGCCGAGCCATGGGCTGATGTCGGGTATCGGAACCGAGGTCGGAGATCAACAGCTCCGCATGAGACATTTGCCCGTGAATTGGCCAAGAGACGGACGAACAGCGATTCGGACTGTCATACACATTTCTACATCGACCCGGCCAGCGCACCGTGTTCCCCATACAAACCTGAAAGGATTAGATCGGCCACAGACGCCGCCACGCGGCGAAGACTTTTTGTGGCCAAAGAAAAAGAGGGCAGGCCTCGCACATGCAGTGATCTGGGCCCGCCTAGAGCTGCAGGTTCCGCTAAAGGGGAGAGCAATCCGCCAGCGAGCCCATCTCGGCAGCACCGGCGCCACAATCATACTGGTGACACGCAACACGCACAGCACAGCCATCATCATGGGCAAGAGAGCTCATCCAGCAAACACAATTTCTCCAGTTCATGTCTGCCCAGTCCACGCAGACGGAAGTCTACTGGAGAGAAGCTTCGGGACTCCTCTCACGGAACCGATCCGTACTCTTTTATCCCGACCGGTGGCCCCAACGCTGCCAGCTCGCACATGCTGAAGAAAACACCAAAATCAAACTTCATGAAAAAGCACAGCCTTGATACGACATTGCACGGACTTGCTCATTCCCCGCATTATAGCAGCAGTATTGACAGCGCCCCTGATTCTATAAGCTCGGACAAAGACTGCCCACTGTGGGCCACACCCACCTCTTCTGAGGCCAGTGGCTCCGCCCTTTCCTCACCTCGGTCCTCTCGCCCTAACACACCGGATGACTCTCAAGCATCTTCGCCTGTGTTCAACATCTGTCCCCCGACCCCGGCCCGCCCGAGCACAGCTGACTCCTGTGAATCACCTTCGGAAATTTCCGTTCACATGACGTCAGGAGATGGCAAGCGTCCTCACAGCGCTCCAAACAGTTCCGGCATCAGGCGGGAGATCTCATCCGGGTCAATCAGCTCTCTCACCCAGAGTTCCTTCCTAGCAACCCAAGCGGACTATTTCAGGTCTGAAGGGAGGTGGAAGGTCATATTAGAGCACAGAGATGCATGGAGCAGTAAGTATCCATTGTCCAGCATGATATGTAGTCTAGATGAGAGTCCATATGGCAAATTCTGAAAGTCTCTTACGGTGTATGTGGGTTAAAGTCAAGGACAGAATTAGGGCTTAAGTTAGAGAGAAGAAAATATCCTTGCAAAGGTGCCTAGAGATTATCTTTACCTAATAACTTTTTTCAAGTGTTCTTTCTTCAGTTATATCGGTTACTCGCCCCCTCCTCCACCCCCACCCCACTCCAAATGAGTTATTTAATTTCAAATTTAACTTCAATGATTCCTGTCTCATCCAGCTGATATTGGCACACATTGTGCAGATAGCTGTCGCCAACTAATGCTGCAGCTTTCACAGTTATTAATGGATAGGTTATCGCAAGTGAAATATTAAAAATGTAAATCTTAAAAACAACATACCCTGTATGCGTCTAAAACACTGCCTCCAGCACACTATGTTTTGACACGTGTTTTTAAATTTTTGCCGTGACAAAAATATAGTACCAATGAAGCTGGAAGCAGTCATAGGTTACCTCAGTCTGTTATTGTGCTTTATTTTGGATCTCATTTGTATGAAGCTCCAAAGGTAAATGGATTTGACCAACGAGGTATATTGTATAGACAATTCATACCCGTGTATATATGACCTGATATTACCTGACTGAGAATAATCCATGTATTTACCAGGAGACACACCCAGTTCCGATCGCACGCGGATTGATGTGCACTCTAAGAGCCAGCGTGTCTACTTCCTGGTGACCCGACAGGAGCAGCGTGACCCTCTCCTGCCCCCGACCCTCCAAGACAAGCGACACGTGCTCATCTCCTTACTGCAGGACTATCGACATGGACCGTCAACTGCCAACTCTTTGCTCGTGCCCATTGGATTCTGTCTATATAGGGTAAGTTGCACATGGAGATGTTTATAAGTTCAACTTCGTTACATAAGAACTTCTTCCTCAAAGCACGGACACATTTTCAAATTTAAGGAACTGATCATTAAAACTATTATAATCTGGAATATGTTTATTTGGAATTATTCAGATAAGTAGAATGTATAATTCAACATGTTACAATTAAACTAATTGTTGATTGCACTTGGAACCTGTCTGTCTATACTTGAAGATAACTTCATGATTCCTTCCACTGGGTGGGTGAGACAAATTACAAGTGCGTGGTTCCTACTCTAGAGACCGATACCCACCAACCTCAATCGTTTTCTTTGCCGCCATCCATATATTATCTCAATATCTGAATCAGTTCTCCGCTTGAGATGACGCCCACGCACAGGACGCCATAATTTCCTAGTCTGGATTAATACCCACATACATTTGTATATTCCTCTTTCAAAGGAAAATGCTCCCATATTTTCCTTTTTTCAGACAAAACACAGTGACAGGGACGAGAAGAGACATATCTCAAAGTTGCAGCTGATTGGTCAGGTGGATGGAGAGCCAGACAAGAGAGAAGTTAGCGCCAGATTTGACCTTGACCCTGGAGGCTATTTCTTGGTACCATACTACCAGGCCGACCAGCATCAAGGGGAGTACCTGGTCAGGGTTCTTACAGAGATCGATCTTGGCCAGGTCAAGGCTGGATGGTCAGTTGCGTTGCTTTGTGTGAGCGTTCGTGACAGCGTGTGTGTATGTATGTGTGTGTGTGTCTGTGTTTATGTGTCTGTGTGTGTGTCTGTCTGTATGTGTGTGTGTGTATGTGTGTGTGTGTGTGTATTTGTATCTGTGTGTGTGTCTGTGTTTGTGTGTGTGTGTGTGTGTGTGTGTGTGTGTGTGTGTGTGTGTGTGTGTGTGTCTATGTTGAAGTATGTTTAATAATATTATGTTGGCACTAAAACCGTTTTGTATTTATTGAATGGCTCAGACGAATCAGATTTAAGTCATACTTCATGAAGAGCAAGTTTGAACTAAATGTTACGGCATTNAAAAAAAAAAAAAAAAAAAAAAGAAAGGCTAACACCAGAATAAAAGCGAGCAGTTTTCAAAGAAAGAGATTTTTTTTTTCTTTCACCAAACATGCCCCTCTGGTTTTGTGACTTCCCTATTTGATAACTGATATGATATGTCAAATTGAAACTTAGGGGGTGGTTGTCAGGAAAGCTTGGCATGTTAGCTCTGAGGCAAAATAAACATAAGCATACACATAGTTTATTTTGACTAAAGTACTTTTGTTGGCACATTTGATACAACAGTTAATCCGTGATACAATTAATGAAGTATAGATCACAAAAAGTATTAATATCCAAGCTATTGTTGGCCTCATCTTATCTGACTTTAACCCAAAGTCATTAATGCCCAGGGCATCTTCATTTTATGGTTTATCCAAAGTCAAAAATACACTTTAACAATCACGGCTATACAAGATAAATACAATGAGATCAGTTTACTATTGTCTTGAACTATAAACCTTGCAAGGAATTCGGTCAATGTTTCTTAATCTTGTTCTGTCAATGTTTCTTAATCTCGTTCGTTTCAGCAAAATCTCCTGAAGACTGCCTTTCTGTTATCTACTGTGCCAGATTCCATTTCAAAAGGATGCCAAACCTGCTGCCTGCAATACGACTTACACCTGTATCTCTGCTTTTGCTTAGTTTCTCTCTTTTCTCAAATTTTATCACTGGGATATGGGACTTTGTCTATATCAGTGGCATTTACATATTAAGTAATCACTAGATTAAATAAGAAGATAAAATAGCAGAACAGTCACTGTTTGCGCGGCCTTCAATGAAGTCTTGGGCTCACCAGTATTCCACCAGGATATGGGACTTTGTCTAAGTCAGTGGCATTTACGTAATAATTAAGTACAGGATTAATTAAGAGGATGAAACTGATGAACAGTTACTGTTTGTGCTGTCCTCAGTAAAGTCTTGGGATCACTTAGAAATTAAAATACCAAACGTCGAACTTGTCTCACGTGCTGGCCGTCCCACCATGTTGACGGTCAGTGACCGCAGCGGATTGCACAGACATGGTAATGTTCACAAAATGAAGGATGACCAAAATGCTAGAAAAAATCATCATGCATCGAAATGCCTTTAGGAAGGCTCTAGTGGTCCATCCCTATTATGCGAAACTACAAGGAACTTCGTAAAATTATCACGAGAAAACTGGATATCATCACTGAGTTTTGGCAAGGATCTGCAAATGATCTTGTCAGATGGATATACTGTATGTTCTTCAGCGCCAGTTCTGGAAGGCAGGAGAGAGGATCCTGCGCCATGCTCAAAGGAATGCGTTCAACCAAAGGCATTCTGCGGCTCATATTTTTCAGGAACCATTTTCGGCTGCAATCCCTGCGGTACAGACTGTCATACTAACAATGGGGTCATCTGCCAAAGCCGCCACCATATCTTCCAGTATGAATAATGGGGCACATCTACTGTGGCACTGTGGTCCACGCAAGGCTGAAATCCCTGTTTTTGTTTCATGTAATCTGTCATCTTACGTGGAGTAAACTCTTTGTAGCCAACAGGGACTCTCCAAATGCTTCAGGCCAATGCCCATCTCTCAAACCGACTCCAGATGCAAGTCAGTTTTCTGGTGTCTTCCTCCAGGTCTGTGTGCGAGATGTTTTCTGGCTGACCATTTTAACTCTTGCCTGGTGGATTTTAGTGAGGGCCTGCGTGATGGTTTTTGATACAAATTTGCGGAGGATATGCAGGGCGCTCCCAAAAGTTCAATATACCTGAAGACAGCTAGTGTATAAGGACACGATTTGTGCTTGGTATAATCACCTACTTGTCCTAGAGGCACTGTGTGGGTGAGTGTGTCTACACTTAAGATGAAGTGACAGTTTGGAACATTACCAGTAGTTCGCAGAAATAACAAGTGCAGTGCATACACTGCCGTTCAGGTACTCTGGACATTGGCCTAAAAGACTCCACATGTCAGCTTTTCTTTCGTTTCTTAAGAGAGGGCCTATGTCATCAGCTGTTTCATTTTCTCGCAGTGTGCAGCAAGGCTTTCTAAGACAAGTAGCCTGGTACTGGGTATTTAACAAACAGTAACTCTAACTCTCTCCACTTTGCTCAAATTATGTGTCTATGACCCCGTGATGGCTGGTGAAAGAATACAACCAGTAAAGCCCATTTTTATTTTGTGAATACTATTTTAAGAACGACGCCAGACTTCATAATGAAGGATATTATACTGACTTTTCAATGATAGTGCAAGCATGTGGGGCATTATGTGGATGTCAGATTACTGCAATAATCTGTCACAGATGTTTGTATTTAAAGTATACTTTGTACAATCATTTTTTAAAAATTTTACATTTTTTTGCTACCCGTTGCTTTTACCATCACTCCAATTTGTATTTCTCTGTCCCACCTTTTGATGAAAATCCTGGGCAAAGGTCAGTCAGACCGTGAACATGCCATCTTTATGTCACATGACTTGCTTAGTGCCAGCTTGTTTTTTTTCATATTTTTTTTCAAAAAATAGGGGTTCCCAATCTGCGTTAACCCTCCCCCGTCCCCCCCAGAAGTACGCCATGCAAATTCTAATGATTTACACGAGAA
>JAWQUT010000243.1:1030421-1067889 GCA_033807755.1 Ellobium chinense
GGTGGGACTGCGCAAGGATGATGGGGAACCGGGATGTGAATTTTGGCACAAATATTTCCAAATCACGATATGTTTTTTCATGGCTTATTGTTATTAAATATCGTCACTGATAGCAGTTCATGAATATTTTGATATAAGCAACTGTTAATGTGTGTGTGTGTGTGTGTGTGAGAGAGAGAGAGAGAGAGAGAGAGAGAGAGAGAGAGAGAGAGAGAGAGAGAGATTGGGAGAGAAAGAGAGTGGTGAGAGAGAGGGTAGAGAGTGAGAGAGAGAGAGAGAGATAAAGAGGCCAACAGAGAAAGAGAGAGAAACAGGGGACAGAAAGAGAAAAAGGAATACTAGTGAAATATATATATCTGAAACGTCACACTCAAAACATATTTTTGATAGAATACAGTCATCAGTCAAGACCAATTTACTCTTACTTCTGTACATATTACCATCTCTTGACCCCATTAAACGACTACCTTTTACTCGGAACTAAGAAGAGCTTTGGCATTTTGGAGATAACTATATCTTCCCGTGCTTTTGTTTTTTCTTTTTAAAATGGTACCTGTACAGCTCCATATAAACATGAAAAAAGGAATTGTTCGGGAGTATTCGTTAAATATGATGAGGAATCTGGAAATTCCCTTAGTGCAAGATGGGGATTCCCCTAGCCTTGAACATGACAAATGCAAAGAGAAGGACTGCCACACAGTAACTACCCATGAGGACAAAGTTGCGAGTCTCATTTTGCAGGGCGTCAGGATAGTACAGGTTGATAAACTCGTCACCAGTTTTCACACAAGGCAGGCCTGGGGACATAGGAATGAATGATGCGATGAACTGATCTGCCATTCTCCATTCCAGCCAAACAGAAGGCCAGCCAGCCAGCCAGCTAGCTAACCAGCCAGATAGCCAGCTATCCAGCCGGTTAATCAGTTAGCCAGCCAGCCAGCCAGCCAGACGGCAAGCAAACAAGCCAACCAACCAACCAGCCAGCCAGCTACACAGCCAGCCAACCAGCCAACCACCAACCAACCAACCAACCAACCAACCAACCAACCAACCAACCAACCAACCAACCAATCGACATATGAATAAAAATATTACCTTGCTCAAACTTCGAGTTTGAACTAACCATATCCTTGAAAATCAAATTTTGACCTTGAAGATTACCAGTGTTTGACCTTGACCTTAACATTACCTTGATCTTGAAGGTTACAATCAAAGTTGAGGTTATGGAACTCGTTTCCCACGATTATCTCGGTGGAATACTTGTGTATGGCGACGCGTCCCAGCCACTGGACAAGCTGTGGCATCTTCTGGATACTTCTGTAAAAGCACGATGTATAGAGTCTACTTGTAGTATCGTGTAAAGTGCAAATTTCACTGTGGCTTCGCGGTGACAGTGAGGATAAGCAGCAAGCACTTAAGAAACTGGAGGTTGCGGGTTCAAATCCCTCCCGAGGCAGGGGAAAAAAAAAGAACTACAGAAGAACACTTCGCGGTCATAACCCAAGTGTGGCTCAGCCTCTGCAGAGTGTCAGGATGTTAAAGGGTCGAAATACTTGTTAGACGGGGGTATTTGTTTCTATAGCCTTGCTCTCTGGGTGTGAGAGTTTCATATCTAGCTATAGGGTCAATTTACAGTCTTAACACTGCATGTTTATCGCTTATAAATACAGGATAAAGTGGAAAAAAGAACGAACACAAAGTGTCTAAATAATAGTATGACAATAAAGCAAAATCTGCCGACGATGGCCCTGTTTTAGGTAGCATAATAAATTGGGATAAACCTTACAGATTGACAGATGGATGAAAAGAAAGAAAGAAAGAAAGAAAGAAAGAAAGAAAGAAAGGAAGAAAGAAAGAAAGAAGGAAGGAAGGAAAGAGAAAAGGTAGGTTTTGGCTAGTGGAAATGCTAAAGAAATAGACTTGAGTAACATTAGTCTGGGATGAAACCAGATATTGACAATCTAGACTGTTTGACTCTCTTCATGCGCATTTGTATAGGATACTCCCGCAAAAAGCGTGCTTAGGGCCAGGAATAGGAATAGGATTTGAAAAGAGAAAGCAGGCAAACTTGGGCTTTGCTTTTTTTTCTTCCCTTAACCCTGCCCCAGGTCTATCCCTAAACCAAGCTCTAAACCCAATAGGATTCACCAAGAAATCTATGGAGCGGTATATGCAAGAACATAATCCTCTATTCATAACAGACCTCATGATTCCTGACGCCAGTACACCGGAAGCAAACATGATGAGGCAGGCGGTGTTGTTGGCCAGTTGGTTGTTTCTGAAGAAGCCCAGGATGCTGATTGTCATCATCTCTCCAAACTGCAGCAACATCACGCTGACCAGTATGAAACAACCGAATACCACGATGTCATCGTTCATGCCGGCACACCTGGAGAAATGGATTAAGCAGGTCATGGTCACAGTTACTTATCTTCTGTGTTGATCTGTGGCAATAGACGACTTTAGGTTATCGTTCCGGTAACTCTCCGGGTTCTACTTTTTGACTTTATGGGGGGTAAAATGTCGGCTTCCTTCACGACGTACACTTTGCACTACTTCGCACGAATGCACTGGATGCTTTACATCGATCTCAGAATGTGCTAGAAAGCTCCAAATGCTTTAACAAGAACAATATCTGTCTGAACTCATGGACCTACGGTTATGTTCCTTCTGATCGTGCAAGCCCTTTACTTCCTTGACGACAGTATTTTCATTGTTTCTGCAGGGCGGAAGCATTGTGTCGCCATGTTGTCCAAAACTTCAAAAATCACGTGCCAGTTTAGTTCTTATTCCGAAGTGATAGGGACACTCTCATCTTGTACTTGATTTAGGATTAGAATTAGGAATAAGGTTACTAAATTATAAAAAAAAAAACAACAACATTCTAGCTGAAATCTCCAGTCAGTGTCAGTATCTAAAAAGTCTCTCATCAGTGCTTTCTCTTTCTTCCCTCGTATTGCGGTGATAGTATATACTACCGTGCGCTCGCCACCGTTCAATGCGGCAATAGTATATTATACACATCGCTCAACCAACCTCTACCTGCGGTGATCGTATTTATGCAGCCGTGTATCCCTCGCAACGGGTATGCGCTGATACGCTGTAACATAGGTAAAACTAGGTCACACAGCCAGCGAGCTGCATAGCGCGTGGTCAGCCTGCTCTACTAGTGTTAACCCTCCCTTTAAGACTAAACCAAGAACAGGATGGGAGAGTGTGGATATTTTCTGATCTCTATCACTATATTAAAAAATTTAAGTCATATAGTCTACATAAATGTTATAATAGCTTTGTTTCAGATCACAATTTATATCCTACCTGAAAATACACACTAGCAATCCTAATCAATTTATGCCAAACGGATCCACGAGAAACAACAACAACAACGACAACAACAGTGCAAACAGGACATATTTTCTCCAAATCTCTTTTTTTCCCTGGTGAAATACCATATTATATACCCACAAGGATGAAACTTAATTGTCTAGGTCAAGTTTGCCTGACATCTTACTGATGAATGACTGTTTATAGATGAGTAAAGTTCACATCAGTACTTATTTTGAAATCTGAAGAAACATTTATCAGCACGTTGTCCTGGTTTCAATTATTGTATTGTTTCAGGCTGATGCCGGAGCTTTGCGACAAGGTTGGACTGTACAGGATGTCGTTTTGCCTAACATTATCTTGACGAAATTAAGACAAACATTTTTTTTTTAAAAAATCCAGCAAGCATTGTCGTAAATTGTATTTTGTTAGATTCATACTTTCAAAAAGTTTGACTTCCTGCCTTACCAGTATATGATGGGGCAAAACACGGCACAAGCCACGATGTTGAAGGGAAGACTGTGGAAATAGTAGACCAGCAGGAAGGTGATGGTGGAGTAAAGCCCATCATGACACTCTCTGTAGAAGACATCTCGCAGGACTGGGACTGGTGGGAAACAAAGGAGATTGGGCTTGACATGGAGAAGTAAGCAAACTTCATTAAATTTGTATCGTTTTGACAACTAAGCTATATCCCCTCCTCCCCTCCCCCCTCCCAATTNTGATATAGCAGCCTAAAGGTAAAATCCTCAAATGTATCTTTACTCTAGTATGTCCAAATATTGTTTGAAAAAGGATTAAATGTATCTTTATTATCATCGTTAAACGTTCAGTGCAAATATGTATCCACCAAGTATACAGACATACAGTACTGATAAAATTCAACTTCCAAAATCTTTAAGAATTGAAATATAATTTGAACAAACTAACAGGCGGGTCTAAAATATCATTGTAGCCCATTTAAATGACATAGAGTAGATCTAGAAGCCGCATTTCGCCCCACAATGATAAAACTAAAACCACATAAAATAATTTGATTTGTCAGGGACGATGTGTCGGGCGCATACTGCCATATTATGGTGAGAATGAATATGTGTGTGTGTGTGTGTGTGTGTGTGTGTGTGTGTGTGTGTGTGTGTGTGTGTGTTTTTACTGTAATATTTCTGTAGCTTCTAGATATTAACATTAATAATTCGTCAGTCTGCTAATTAGTGGCACTTAACAATGAATTGCATAAGGTCTTAAACTCTGAAAATTAGTATTTTAAATAATTCTTTTGACATCTGGGTGTAAATATGAACACGTACTGTCGGTATCATACTAAGTTTGTTATTGGTATTGTAAAACACTGGCTACAATAATGTATCCAGTTTACTAACACAGTCCCACTCCGTTCATGACACCGATGTATGGCGTGATCTGCGTGAGTTGGTAGACGAGCCCCAGCCTATCCTGGATACTTCCCTGGTTGTGACCCAGACGACCCAGGAACATAAGGATGAAAGGGATGAACAGGGGCAAAAAGATCAGCCGTCCGAGGAAAGCTGCGCGGTCACGCCATAGGTTGACGTTCATACGGCTGTGGGATAGGGAGAGTGAATCAATGTCACTAAGCAGTCTTTTCTCAGAGTGTAGAAAACTGATTGTGATGATGATGATGATGATGATAAGTATCAGTAATATTATAAGCCTTATTATGACATCTCTACGTTTTGAGACTTAAAACTTACGATATGCAAAGCAGCGACTACCGATCCATCACCATGCTACTTTACTAAAAATCCATACATTATATAGCTAGGGGTGCCTGCGCAATCTCCCTTATATACACTAATTCATATAACGATACGGCACCCCTCGGGACAAACATTAAAGATAAACTTGTATGAGGAACTAAAAATCAAACTGACACAAATTTAAAACCAATATCATGAATTGTCTGTACGTAAGAGAATTTCTAAAAGAAATTTCAAAAATTAAGAAGGATGAATAGCCATTTTTAAGGTATTCCTGGTAAAGTTTTATTCTAATTATAATAATATTGTGATGTTGGGCTGACATGACACCGAGTTTTTATTTCGCTTTGGTTCCTTAGAACTAATTGCAAACAAGTAAGAAAAGAAAAAAAAACCGGGATGTCTAATCATTGGGCTTCTTTGCACATCCCTACGATAAATCCGTTTTCGAGTACTGGATAACTTATAGAAAATGGATATAGTTACAGCAGAAGAATGTTTCAGCCAGTTTTAGACTATAATATTTCTTCTCGAGTGGCTTAGCAAGTTAACACGGATACATTATTTACATAAGCATATTGTACCTACAGACTATCCAAATGATGAATGGTCAAGATAATAATGACGAATGCACGCTTTCTCGCAACGACATGTTGTTTGAGAAATCACCTGTCATGGTGGATTATTTTGGTAAAGAACCATTATAAAGACTAAAATATAATGTGATTATGCTCAGGTTCTACACAAAACGTTTAGAAAAATATTCAATGAGTGTGATCTAACTGGTCAGTGTTTCGTGTATAAACATTTCATCAGGACTGGCAAATGAAGTACCGAGCGTCCAAAGAAAGACACGCGTAAACAGTATTATACCTGAGCAAACACTGAACCTTTCGCCCCCATGACGGTCTGTCCCTTCTGCCTGGTCCGCCTATGTCCAGATGGTCCATGTCGTGCCTGGTGAACCCGGATGTGATGCGTTTTAAAATATCGACCATGATTTCAGAGTTGGCGAAAGTTTCACACAGTCTACGGGCTTTTCTCATAGTCTTCTTCTCAACAGTGGGGGTTCTCCTGTCCACACTGGTCTGATCAACTGGAGAATAGTAATGGGTAAAATTCAAATCCGGATTCGAATCCGTCGAATCCTCTTCACCTCGAATCAAATCCTGAAATTCGTCTGGATTCTAATCCGTCGGTACACAGGAACCATTTAAAAGACAAGTTCGGTTTACAAGAAATCCTTATGTCCATTATATTTTGGGTCTCTGTCTAAATGTTGAGGTGTAACCATTTAGCTTTATATGAAATGAAAATACGCTACAAAGACCCATTGAAGAATTTAGTGGCGATTTCTTGTCACTCTAGGAAGTACAAACACCAACTTAATGAATATCGCCCTTCCCCTCGGATCCGAATCTAGATTCGAATCCATCGACTTCTAGCTCAGTATCCAGTTCTACCAGAGAGAAATAAAAATATCAGGGTTGAAAAGCCCGAATGACAAAACTGCAGGGTGCAGCTGATGCGTGACAATGAACACAGCATCTCAAAAGCACCTCTTTAAATCTTATAATGATGTGATGCAAACAGGTTAGGTCTAAGTATTGTGAGAGAAGTTACTGAATCCAATAGAATTTATTGTTTTTCCCTTTTTTTTTTTAGATGAACAGGATTGTGACAGTAGACTGGGTACAGTTTCTTTTCTGGCCCATGCTCTCTCTCTTCCCTCCTCTCCCTCCCCGCTCTCCACCCCCCTCAAACATTCGTCGCCTGAGACTATATTATATCAACATCCTATATACAATATTTCAGTATAGTGTGTGTGCCAGGAAGAACAGTTTGGTATTTCGCAAATCCTCAACAAGTTGAAGAAGATTTTGGATCTAAAGTGCAACATGTATGCTGGATCCAAACTGATCTACATTCATATTTGTATACTATTGTGTACCAGAGCTTTACACTGAACATGACCACTTGGATTTTGGTTGAAGGTGTCTTGAATAACATATTGAATAGCTGTAAAAATGTAAGAGATATTGATTTTATTTCCAGGATTGGGGACCTTATTCCTTTGTCTTAAATGACTGTATTAAATGTCCTTTTCAAAGAATCACAATTACTTTGCTAATTTTTATAGGATAAAAGTCGTAACTACGTAAAAGAAGTGTCGAATCAAACTTACTATACACATCGCAAGGGTTCTGGTCTCTGGGGCACGGATGTCCTATACTGGTGAAATACGGAACCAGCTGATTGGGCCGTCCAAGAAAGGCCAGCTGACCCACAGTGAGGATTGCCAGTTTGTCCAGCAAGTAGAAGATGTCAGATCGAGGTTGATGGATGGACATGATGACCAGTTTTCCCTTGTGGGCCAGCTCGGCCAAGCTGGACACCAGGTGTCTGGCTGTAAAGGCGTCCAGGCCTGAGGTCGGTTCGTCCAGCAGCAAGATCTCTAGCCAAACAAAAGACAATTATTATGTTGGTGGAAGATGAAGAGTGAAAGATGTTAACCAGCAACGCCCAATTACATCAGGCCGATTTGGCCAAGACTGGCAATAAACATACAGACTCTTTCAAAGTACTTAATGCAAGCTTAAACATAAAGTACAGAGAATAAAGATACATTATGACAATAAACCACAGTGCAATTGTTTCGGTTAAACACGCGTTGGAATTGAGTCTTTTCGTAGTTTAAATGATTAAAAAGCCTATCTCAGAATTTATGAAAGACTTCGGTATTTTGTTTCCACTGCCTTTAGGGGGCTCCCCTTATGTACCATCATTTTATTGGTGGATTTCAATAATAACACAAGATTATTTATGGCCTACAGTACAAATGTTTTCATTGAAAACACGTCCCGCCATGTCGTTCCGAGCTTCGTGCTGGTTTCTGCTTTATGGCTTTTACTTAAACATTTTGCCTTTTTTTCCGTGGCAATGAGTTATATATTTTTGGTATAAGCTCTCTGCTTCCAAGCCAAATTGTCGACTCCCGAATTTAAACCGGAAATGATGTGTTGTAATGACTCTAGGGGTAATATAGTGTATTGCTATGATATGGTACAGTGTAAATGTGACTGCCATAGTACCTAGATCTTCGCGGCCTTAACAAGAGGCTAACGTTATACCAACCTGGGTCCCTGAGTAGCTGTACACCAATCGTTATTCTTCTTTTTTCTCCTCCGGATACACCTCTGACCACAGCACCGCCTATCCTCGTCTCGGCAACGTGGCGCAGACCCATGTCCACAATGACGGATTCGACCTGGGCAGGATACACAGAAACACCGGAAAACCTGTCATGCGATGTAAAAGTGAGACAAACATCTTCATCAAACTGTAGTCGTCAGTATTCTTGAAATGCAAAAGGTCTGACAAGTTTTTCATAACTCAGATATCATGTCACATACCTTCGCATCTATCTCCGAGGCATTCATGTATCCCGGAAGTTTGAGGTAAGCCATGTAGGTCAAGGTCTCCCGGACTGTCAGGGTGGGCAGGAGTCGGTCAGCCTGAAGGACATAACTGGATTTTTGTTTCATCATCTCTCTGGTACACTGGTCATGTTTGTAGTTGACCACACCTGTCACTTCTCCCTGGGCTCGACCAGAAATCACATCTAAAAGGGAAGTCTTGCCAGAACCTGGGAAAATTACCTTAATATAAAGTATCTATATAATCAAGAAGAAACATTTGCTTAAAAATGGCAAAGTGTTCAACACCACTGCACTAACGATATCAGGCAATCTTGGATGAGCAAAGAAGCTTTTTCACTGACTTATTTTATCGTTCTTTTAACATTTTGGTTAAATCTGTTTCTGACCAGGCCTTACAAAAAAAAGTCTTGCTTCATCTTGAATAATTAGTTGATATCTAGATCTGTCCAATATGCAATTTAGCATGAATATTATTTTATGAACCGACGCAAAGCAATCACATTGTCATTGCGATACCATTCGTATGCAGAAATACATAGTCCACAGAGCTAGATTTGAATGTCAGTTTTCTGTAGGAGACAGACAGATTCGTCTGAATTGCAAACCTGATTAAAATACATTTGTGCTTAGTAAGAACTCGTGTTTTTTGGCTGTCTTGTTCTTGTTAGCCCCTTAGACTCTGGTCTTTTTGGCTACTTTTGTTCTCCACATCTGAGAGGTTGCACATTACCGCCGATGGGATCTTCTACCATTGTAAGAATATTACACTGGTGGATCGGTGCGGAATGCACCTCAATAGAGTTCAAAATGCAGAGTTAAGGGAATTCTTACAATAGTAAGAGATTATACCGTTAATGCGCCGGCTCTCAATTACACGTGCAAGGGACTTCCATTACCTGAACTCCCTACAAGAGCAGTAAGTTCTCCTTGGGTGAAAGACATGCTCAGATTGTTCAGTACGTGCTTTGCACGAGGCGACCGGAAGCAGGAGCCATTCCACCATTGGCCTGGCCTTTCTCTCACCTGCAGAAGAATGCACGCACGCTGATGAGGAACCTTTTATTAAATGATTGTGAAGGAGGCCTGATTACTGTTTTATCTAGCCCTTGTACCACTTTGTGATTTGGGCTTTTTGTCCCAATAAATCCTGTTAAACCTTGTTGACTTGATGAATGTTGATTCACTTTATGCCTTCAGCACTGAATCATATCTATGCTTAGCCTTCAGCGTGATTTGATACTGCAAGGACCTCTTTGCTGGGTTTTGTTTTTTTTCTGGATACTTCATGCAATAGAAAGCAGAAGGTGCTATGTCAAGCAGTAGGCCCAAGTTTAAAGGGGAAAAAAAGTCCATCTTGCGAATATTGGCAGAATGAAAACTCAGATTATTATATCATATCTCAGCAAAGAAATGTCTAATGAAGCGTTTTTTCCCCTACTTACGATGGTTGACCTACCACGTAAGTGAGGCCAACAACTGTGAGAGAAGCGGGACGGGTGGGTGTAGTGTGTGAAGGGAGGACATCCGGACTGGGCTGATCATCATGTTCTGAAGACCCGAAACTTCCATACCGACCGGAACCTGGGCGTTGGTCTCCATCAGACTCGATGAGTACCTCTGATAACGGGCGTTCTTTGTTCTGAGGAAGTTATGACACCATCGACATTTTAGTCTTACCGCAGCTAGCTGAAGTGAGCCTTAAATCACGTTATGACTAGATGGAGTTATTCATATGACATGGAAGCTTAATGCATGCACCGTGAATAGGTGGAAAAAGAAAGACGAGGTAGATACTCTATGGTACACACGTTAAACTCGCTGGTAATTTTTTTTCCTTGCGCAATAAATCGATAATTTCTATCTATCTATCTATCTATCTATCTATCTATCTATCTATCTATCTATCTATCTAAAATTTAATATAGAGACCAGTGGCAGTATGCATAATCCTTACGTTAGTTTACGCAATGCGGTAACCACGGGAAACTTCCAAAAGATTAAATAGTGTTCACTGCAGTTAAACAGTACGTGAATAGGTATGGACTATGCATAAATCACTGTAGTCGAATGCATATTCTATATGTTCAGTAACGTACTGCGTTAACTACTGTTAAAACTACTAATGTTTTCGGGCTTTCCCATGATTACAACAGTGCGTTGATTCCTAAATTAACTTCTAATTTTTCCGTACTTAGGCAGCAAGCCGGAAAGATATAATTTAACAACAAATGATGGAACATGATGAGAATTGTAAATAACTACCGTATGTACACAATAATTGTTTAGATCTTTGTACTGCGTTATCTTCCTCCGTTAGTGTGCCTGTTCTCTTTACTGATACTCAGTATAAAGAGGAACAAAAACACAAAACTTACCTCAGCCATTAGGTACTCCTTTTAGCAAAAAAACGGTAGTATCACGGAACTGTGCTGGATTGTCCAGGGAGATAAGAGAACCAGGTTAGTTCAGGCGTCCGACAAGGTTCACACAATCCTCTGTGACAACTTGTTAGCAGGATCGTGTCACAATCGACTATAGTCTGTCCACTTTCCTGCTGTAAATCCAAACATTTCTCTTTACGATGAAATCAAATCCAAAATTTACGGGAAAGAACACAACACTAGGAAAATCCACATCTCCTTTGGCGAACGACTTTTTCTTTGCCAATAGATCCAGTGCGACAGAACGACTGTAAACAGGATATATGGTAACACTGATGTAAAGGCTATGTTTAGGCTTTGACAAGGAGAGATGTTAAGTTGGTACTAGGTCTACTTTTTGAAAGTACAGGTACACAGATAAAACGAAACCAATCAACTTCTGATGTTGAATTTTATTTCCATTTGGCATTCACACGATCGAAACTCATTTAATGTCTATGCAAAAAAACAAAACCATGAATTAATAGAAGGCGTGCATTAGGGTTTAGCCTTAAACTGCAGGAGCTAGATGTGGTGTAACTCTCTTCTTGTGTAGGAAGTTGATGAGTCCGAGCATCCTGGTCCGATTTTGAACACTCCCAGTCTAGATCATCGTGCTATCTGACAGTGAACAGAGAACAGTTTATCAGTATTGCCATTCGTAGAGGTTTTTTTCCTTATGGTAGGGTAAAATTTACGAAAAACCCTGTTGCCTTACTTAGGAAAAAAATCGCTCGTTGGAATGTGTTCAGAAATATCGTGAAAAAATCACTCATTTTTTTTTCTTACAAAATTTGCTTCATTACCGTGTGTAGAGAAATGTGTGTGTGTGTGTGTGTGTGTGTGTGTGTGTGTGTGTGTGTGTGTGTNAGATCACTCTCGCAGTAGTGGATAAGCACATGACCAGGGTGACAATACTGCAGTCGAGATATCACACGCGATAGTGAAACATAAATAGTCATATACAAAGATATTTGCCATCAACATTTTTTTTTTCGCGATTTCCAGGTTGAAAAAAAGGCGGAGTAACAGACGCATAGCAGTAATGCTATGGCAGCACTGGTACAAGGAAACGTTTCAAATAGTAGTTCAAAATAGGTGGATACTACCAAAGGGAGTGAATAAACCAGGACCTTGCAACTCTGGCCGACACGAACTGTTAAAATTTAACAGCTGTATTTCAAATGTGAACTTCAAAACATCTGTAATTTAAAATTACTTCCTTAAAAAATAATTAGTGTNACTCAATCTTGATTCACAATGAATAATAATAATATTCTCTAGTCTTCATTTGTCCATTGACACTCATTTCCAGTTCAGCAGGTTATTCAATGGTATCATTCATTACAACCGATTGGTTACCAGACAGAAATTGTCACGCTGTTCCAACGTGTTTATCCCATGCTGCACTGTTTCTGGTTGCATACTTTGGCTCTTCTTGTGCAGAAAACACGAGTTAAATAATAACATTGAAACACTTTCTATCGTAGAATCTCTTTTCCTCTGACATCTTGAAAAAGATGATCTCAAAGTCAGCTTGTAAAAGCTGAAATATCATCATTTGAGACTGGGGACTCCGTCATTTTTAATTCAGATCATACTAGAGAATAAAGATCAAGCAATTCTAATGAACCACCCCCAAATGCTGTATTTTGGAGGTGAGAACAGAGATGACCAATGAAGCAGTCAGAACCTTTATTTGTAAATTAGTATTTGTCCGCATTAGTGTTGAAAGTTGTATTCCGCATTGCCCCAAGCCTTTACAAAACATCGCCAAAGAGCTAGTTTCGGGTAACACGGTTTGGAAAATGTTACAGTGGCAGGAGAAAGCGCAAAACTGGCTCCTGTGCGACATGAAATTAAATCTTTATTTTTGTGTGGTCTGTCCAGTGTGCTGTGGGATGAGTCCATTAACTCCTGGATATGGCACAGTTCTCAATTATATGTTAAATACTGTACTGTTTTGACGAGGAGCTGTGAAAATGCAGCAACATAACATGAATGAGACTGCCCTCAGGTTTACAGAGCCAGTTAGTTCAATGATTAATTGAAAGCTCACACAGGACAATTAAATACTGACACACTAAATATGACTCTGACAAACGGCATGGAGCCAAGTTCAACTTTGTTCCTTATGCTTTTGGTTGCTATAGACCGAAGTAATTGTGAGAACTTGCCCATTAACGAGGGGATCTCTTATCATCCTAAGAATTCCGTTAACTCTGCATGTTGAAAGCCACTAAACGTACAATCATCACCCATACCACACACTGATGTAATTCTTACGATATTAAGGGAACTCGTCGTTAATGCGCAAACTCTCAATTATTTCACTTGCACGTTGTGATGAAGTGAAAAATGTGATATGCTCTTTTTCTCTGTTTCAGACCTAGATACGCCACTGTTTTTTATCATAGCGTTATCAGTGAGTCCTACATAATCAATAAAAAAAAATGGAACATGATTGCTCTGTTATCTGTATAATTGCTCTTGTGAATTATAATGCACTTTCTGATAAAACCTACAACTTCATTTGTTATGGCTTTTTCCTTTCACACTGTTTACACGTGAGACTTGTTTGTCATACGGTCATGTCTCAACGCACACTGACTTAACAAGGGGTAAGGGTGGGAGAGAGATGCAGCTTTCCCAGAGGTATTAATGCACTTAATATGGGCGGAACTGAAATAGCGCATTGATTATCCATCCAAAATAGTATATTAAAACCCTGATTGGTGCAGTGGGGATGGATTTTGATTGTGGTCAATATTACCACTGTGGTGGATCTAAAGGTAATTTAGGTCTGGTATGGATGTTGTATTTATAATGATCTAGAGATTGTGGCAGTAGCAGCAGTGATACTGATGGTAGAAATGGTAGTCAATGTGATGGTAGCGGTAGTAACAGTGGTAGTGGCCCCTGCATCTGCATTGGTAGCCTTTCATGATAGTGTAATCGCTGTTCCTTTGTTTTTTGGCTTGTTCACTTGTTTATTTATTTGGTCGGTCGATCGATGGATTGATCGTATAGCTGTTTGCTTGGTTGGTTGATGGTGTTGGGTGTTGCTGTTGCTCTTGCTGTTAAAGCTGTTGTTGCTAATGTCACCGTTGAAGTATAGGCAAGATATAAAGGGACATCAAGAATATGTTTTTAAGTGAAAAAGACAGGAAAAGTAAAGAATTGTTTCAAAATTTCAATGTATTGTCACAAAACAATTGTCAGTCAAAATTTATAGAAACTGGAACAAACCAATTGTAGGTCAAAATTCTTATGCACTGATACAAAAAAAATAAATGCTATTTCAGAAAATAACAAACATATTATTATGTATTATGGTTAAAGAATCTCGTAAACGTGTGCTCAGACAAGCTGGCTCACATGACTTCACATTGCAGTAATCCCAGAAGGCCATGCCAGAGCATTCAAAACCTTTCTCTTGTTTGGTCTCAAATCTCTTGTTTGGTCCTACGCCGTAATGATGTTAAAATTTTAATTTCCGAGCGCAAAACACTAGACTAGTTTTCATCATGTACAAGCAGTACCAGGTATGCATTTACAGAGGCTGAGGAAAAGTATAAAGAGATGCTGTACTGAGGGATCTCAAAATGAATGTGTGAGGAATTGAACCGACTACCTTATTTAGAGTGAGTTCAGTACCGTGCCACTCGGCCATCCTGCTCAATTTGCACTGAAAATAATGAAAGCTAAATAATATGGCGCATGAATGCCGTACCATAAACCTTGTTTTCACCGCTACCCTACATATAATATAACATCACATACGTAATATATAATCATTTGCCAATTTAATACATTCACATAACTCATCATTAAAATAATATGTGAGTTTACAATGGGTGCTACTATAAAACATACATTGAAAGATATACGTTATAAAAATAGTTCGTGTTTATAGATTAAATTTATTTACTAGTGCGAATACAATTATTAATGACTTAATATCATTCTTCAGACATCCTGTCTAAGATCACGGGCGTCACTGTAAGCGGTCTTTAGAATTCCAGGGTATTCTGTACACATTGACCCATGCCCTATTCTACACTCATTTTTGTTCACGCATAGCACAGATGCACATACTGTTGAACTAAATGAAGACGATATGATCAGGATTTAGCATAGTCCTCTGGTCTTCTCCATCGTATCCCTAAAATCTTCCAGAATAAACATTAAAAATGCATCACATGCATTTTTTTTTTAGCCTATAATATGCACTCACTTGTCTGGACGGCTTAGAGGTCAGTAATAATTAATTGACGTCAAAATAGCAAAAACAGGAACGTTTTCCATGACAATACGTTTAACAAGCTTATTTGATATAAATCCAGACCACAACGGTACGGTGATACACAAGCAAACAATACAATATTGGAGGGAATATGAACAGATTATAAACCATAATGAAAACTTCACAACACATTATCTGACAACTTTACAGTGTAAATTTATATTTTGCACAGTGCAATTAATACAGAATATTCACTTACACGAGTTGCCATTTACCACAGGAACACATTTTTACCACAGATACCCTCGGGGCTCTAGTAATTGTATGTGAATTATTTCTATCGAAGCAGAGTGACAAACTGGTTTCTCAAATCCATTACACAACCATAGGTGAATTTGAAGAATTGAAAACACGTTTTCATTAGAGCACGGAGTATTTCCAGCTGACCTTTTCCATCAGATGTCCTATTTATAAAAATGACCTTTATCTCCGATAGTTGTTTGTACTATTGATTTGAAAAGGTTGTCTCCCTTTGTCGCCACAGGGGAGTAATTTCAATGAGTGCTCAAACAGCAGATAATAAATGTGCATGTTTTTTTTTGGACACTGAAAAAAAGAAAACCACAGATTATTAAAAGGCTATAAAATTGCTTTGACAGTATATTTTAACACTCTTGGATCAAATACATTAGAAATATCTGCCAGAGATAGTGTGTACAAAAGCGTCTTTTCAAACCAAGGTTTTCTGTTGACTCTGACGTGCCTACTTAAAAAGAATAATATACACTAAATTCCAAATTTTATGGACTATTTTGTTTTATTATGGAATGAAGCTTTGGAGCCAAATAATATGTAACGCTAGTTCAAGAATATTAACGCATAGTCACTAACATACGGTAAAAAATCTTGCCCCAGCAATGTTTCATGATGTCTAAAAAGATTAATGACGTAGTTTTAATTTAATGCAGCCTTACACTTATCGAGTACTTAAGGGGACGTGCGGCAGAACTAGGTGATTTTCATTAATAAAGGAAACTTTGTCATTTTGGGGTGAAAAATGGGTCATGTAGGGCCAGGAAGGAGGATAAACGGGGGTTTTTCGCAATTTCCTCCCTCCGTTGCTATGGAAACGCCAATTGTTTGGCCGCTATATTGGAAAATATGGATGACTTTTGCATAACTTTGAACCCTTCGATCTGGAGAATAATAGATGGTAGGATGCTGGGTTGTTTTTTTTTCCATTTGAAAGATCACTTTATTTAAAACAGAATGTCACGGGCTTTTTTTTGATTTCTTCGATCGCTTTTTTTTATATTTTTTTTAATATGTCATAAAAAAACATTGAAAATTTTGAGAATTTTCAACTTTAAAAATTACAAAAAACAACAGAAACACAAGATATCGAAAAAAGCCCACGACATTCTAAAAACAGTTGCTTGGAGAGTTGTTATGCAAAATTTTATGTGAATTGGACCAGAAAAAAGTCAGATCGAAGGGATAGAGTGACGAAAACTGATTTTGAGATAATTGACGATAAAGATTACCTGACAGATGCATTTGAGAAAGGATGATCATTTCCTTTTGCATCAAAATACACTTTTTGAGACAGGTATCATAAAAATAACTTTAGGAGTCGATAAAGGACATGTCGCTGTTTAAAAAACTGCCTTAAACTCATTTTACACAATTTTACCCAATTTTACCCCTATAGGGTGCCTCACTTGCCCTTAAATATTCAGTAGTGCTAGAGTAAAGGCAGATCATTGTGATAGGGCTCTGGATGCGCTAGGAGTCACTCGTATGGCTTTCTTGTAGCTTGATGCCAATATTGGTGGAGAAACACAAAACAATAGTTTTGAACTTTTGTAGTGCACGTATGGAAGATCGACATCAGGCTAAAGGAAATCGAAATGAGCGACCCTAGCGCAAGCTGAGTCCCAACGCAAAGACCTCCTTTTATACTAGTGACAATAACATCCGGAAAATAAAAACATACGGTTTTCATTGCACCATCATTTTGATCCAGTGCTGCACTGATCTGAGTCAGGGGACCGCTGACGGTCATTTGTGGACTACTATCATAGAGTTTGACATTATGGATACTCCAGTACACTGTGCATACAGATATTATGCTGCATGTACACCATAGAAACAATGTGCAAATATATAGATAAAGTAACAGTATGCTCACTGTTTATCTCATATGCATCTGTAGAAACAAACTACTGACATAGTCTAAATTTATAGATTCCTGATATCTTTCAGCCTTCTGGTTAAGTGATAACACAATCCTCACTCAGTAGGAACACAGTAAGGGGTGAGGCAAAGCTCACCCTGACTAGAGTTGATCAGAACACTCACTGCCTCGTATAATATCATGTATGTACAGTGTAGGTGAATGGAGAAATTAATGGAGTTTCAGCTGAGTAAGTTAATTTGTTTCGAACGAAAGCAAAAGCTGGCGCACTGCCTTTGCACTGCCAGCTCTATGACAGGGCTTTGAATAATTTTCAGAGAAAATAATCGCTGCAGGCATAGTTTAGCACAGGCATTGCATGCAAAAATTGGTCTTCTCCAGTCTGATGTTCAGACTCTTGAGAGGTAATGTGAAAAAAGGTCGTGGGTTCGATTCCCGATACAGGCGTGTTGAAAGTGCCTTAGGAAAGCATTTCATTAACATTTTCCTCAGTTCACCTCTTTGTGAATGGGCTCCTAGCTTTAGGCAATGAAAGATATTGTCAGAATGCTAGTGATCAGCACCGGTAAATGGCACTGCATACTTCCCAGGGAGTTGAAAAAGTCTTAGAGTAACGGTCTGCTGGGGTATTAATAGTGTAAAGTCGCATGAGCAGGCATAAGCCTGGATACGATACTTATAAACTTTGTTATTATTATTATTATTAAATATGTGCAAAATGTCCATTGTCCAAATAATGAATTTTTTTTTTTTTTTTGCAACTTTGTAAATGGCTTGACTTGCCATCGTTAAGGCAATTTAGCAATTTACAGCTGATGATTGAGAGGAGCAGTTGAAGGCTTACTTACTTGACGATGTACCAGATTATACCAGGAAGTTTCTGAAGAGGCACTTTAAAAATCAATATAACAGCAGCACCGTATTTACACAAAACGGAATCCAAATTACAGTTTTCACACAGGCAGATACCCGAGTTTTGCACAACGTCGGTCTGGCTGCTTCCGAGGACGCGGAAGACACAAAATATAGAAAATGTTGCTTTGTCTTCGGAAACTATCGGAGACAGCAGCAAAATGTACAGTCCACAGAAAATGTACGCATCATTACAGATATCTATATTTAAAAAAAAAAAAAAAAGGATAAAATGAAATTTGTGACATCGAGAATGTGGCGACGAAACCGTATGATATAGTCAAAAATTCACAAAAGACGCGTTGTTAACTGTAGTTATACCTTTTGGGGGTTTGGTGAGTAACTGGATCACGGTTTAGACATAAAAATTCAAATGATAAATTAAAAAAAAAAATTGCAATGATTCCTCCTCATGATGTCGCTCTTCACCATCATCGAGCTGCGCATTGCACTGCGTGCACTCACCGGAGCTTATGGGCAAAGTCCAAAACGAAAACATCGTCATTTCTTAGCTTGAATGTAGGCCTAGTTGGATCTAAAAACGTGATGAGGCAGTTCCAGAAAAACTTGAGACAGTCTTAAAACACGTTTGTCTGTAAACTATGACCTTCTGATGCAGCCTGGACAAGAAATAGCTCCTAACTTGCTGCATCAAGCACATGGAAATGAATTCTGCATGTAAACAGCACTACATTTCTCCGTGTATTGATTTTCACTGCATTTTGGGGGGTGCCCACTTTGGACCCTTTTATGCAAGCAAGAGGCGGTAAGTATAGCTTGAAAATTACATGGAAATACAACTGATATATTATATGTACGTATTATTCGTATTATGTACAAATTTGCGTTTCTTTTGAGTTCATTTTGCCTGGTTTCAGAGATAACTGATATAAAATATCCATGACAGGTAACCTTGCCACTCAATACGCCGAGAGAAACGTTTCCCATTCTGTCACAAAGAAATAATTCATTCACAAATACTTCATATCCCAAGGTATAAGTGGTAAAAAAGTTGTAAAAAGTTGTTTCTGTAAAAGACAATGCCCCAGTTTATGGCATTTCTTACTGATCTATTAGTAATGCAAAATTACGTTATGTCGGATGGCAAAAGAAAAAAAAGTGTATTTAATTTCACAGGCTACTATCTTTAAAAATACTTCAATAATTCAAAGTTTTGGAGCTGAAATTTGGCACAAATTTTGCAGATGCCTATTGCCTGCAAATATTGCAAATTTAAATATCTAAGTGCACTGGTTGTCATGAGTGAGAAATTAAAAGCCTGTGTGTAACAACTGTATAATATATGCCATCGTGTCTGACACAACTGGTCTGGTATGTCATTTCTGATATGCTTTTGTAACAAAATTAAAGGACAATATCACTGAAATTTGCACCTCTCTCTCTCTCTCTCTCTCTCTTTTTATATATATATATATATATATATATATATATATATATATATATATATATATATATATATATNTGGACTCTGAATTAAGTACTTTTTTTCTACTTAGTATATATCATGTACTTTATTATACAACATAGTCGTTTATTCCAGACTGACCTCCCCCACACAACTCTTACAACGTACTTCAAGTGGAGGCATCATGAACGTGAGATAAAAACATTGTCAACAACATATTTAAAACAGGAAACAGAAAAACAGCTATTTCAATAGTCTGATCCATGTGCTACAATGATGTCATAATGATATCATTTCCTTAATGAAGGGCCGGGATTCCCCGAGCCTTGAACATCATAAGGGCGAGGATAAAAACCGCCAGGGAGTATGCGCCTATCAGAGAGAAGTTCCGGGTCATATGGTCAAGGGCTCCAGGGTAGTACAAATTGATGTATTCATCCCCGGTCTTTAAACATGGTACACCTGTGTAAAAATTGAATGAATGAATGAATGAATGAGACTTTTGCAACTGTGTGTCATAATGGCATAAAGTGAAATTCTATATGTAAAACAGTGCTGCCTATTGTTAACACAACAGTTGTTAAACAGCAGAATACAGGTTTCATCCAACATCATTTAGATTCAACGAGTCGTTCAGAAGAGAAGGCCTTCTACATCGAGTATTTGAACATAACCTGACACAGGATTATCTTAGCGGTGACTTCCATTTAGTCAATCGTAAAAAAAAAGCCCTTCCGGGGCCAAAACTACACTGGAATGAAATCAAGACGCAGAGGCGACCACATTGACTCCCAAGACTTCAGTCGTCTACGCCCTTGGTGACAGCTGCTAAGACAGCCTGCAAATGCTCAGTAAGGCAGCATGGCCATGTGGATTGTGAGTCGTGACTCAGAAAGTGAAGACTGTTAAATCTAAGATTTTTGTGTGTTCGACTCACAGGCAGGGTGGTTGATGTTGTGTTATGCTTGCGAAGGACACTTCTTTCCCTTTTGTCCACTCATTAAGGTGTAAATAGGTATCTGGCTTTAGAGTTGGAGGGATCTGGGCACTGCACCGGGGACGGCCAGTAATGACTTTGTTATGTATTTCATTTGTAATATTATGTATTTACATATATGTTCAATACTGTTCTGTGTGTTAGTGTTAGCAATGAGGTGTAGTGCATCTGTGCAACATTGTAAACCTAACTTCCTACAAGGTATTTAAAAGTCCTATTTCCATTTTTATTTTTTTTCATTTTGTAACAATCCAAGGGGAAGCTCTGAGCATGCAGTGTTGGACCAAGTCTGATCCAAGTCCCGAGTTTTACCTTGTTCTTGTGGATTACATTCAAACTTGAGGCCGTGAAACTCATTGCCGACGACAATCTCAGTGGAGTACTTGTGGATGGCTACATAGCCCACCCACTGGAGTATCTTGGGCAGGTTCTCCACCGTCCTGAAAAGAAATACGGGACAGTGAATTCAGCTCTGTGTTGCCGGGTCATATTGTATGAAAGAGCCAAACCAAACGTGAATAATAGCCTAAACACAATGTTATTAAAACTCCTAAAAGAGCAACAAAACAAAAATAGTCAACTTTGTAAAAATGAAAATGATGTCAACGTCATCATACTAGCAAAAAATGACAAAAATAAAATAAAATAATTTCAGAATTGGTGCGTGCATTCGAAGTTCTCCTGGCCTAGGTTGTCAGTGAAAATATATGTGCGCTTTTTCTAAGAGATGTTAAGAACTCGTAGTAGAGAAATTATACAAGTTAGCTCTTAGAAATTATTAGCCAAGAGGTAGTCAAGAATCCATATCGTTATTAAGGAAACGGCCAACGAAATTAAAAAGTAGTCAGCGCACTGATCCAATAGCATTTCTTAGTGCGACCACTGATGGCTTTTACGCTTGACCTACTTTCATACGAGTGCGACCAGAATATATTAATATCTACGGGATGACAACTGGCACACCTCTGCACACAGAGCCGGCGTGCTGTGTTGTAATCACGTGATCTCTTGTGGTGATCGAATTTGTAATGTCTGTTGCTTCGTGGTGCAGGTTTTTGTGAGTAATTGTGTTGTCTGTTTGGCTTGAAGTCTAACAATACTGCTGAATATGACTTTGGTATGATCAGGACTCGACTAACCTGAGTAGACCGGAGGCCAGAAGCCCAGAAAAAGAGAAAATGAGAGCGGTGGTGTTATTTGCCAGATGAGGATTCCTGAAGACGCCCAAGACACTGACGGTCATCATCTCTCCAAACTGTACGAACATCACACAGACCAGGACGAAAGAACCGAAGGCTACAAGGTCTTCATTCATACCTGCAATCCTAGAGGTTCCAGAGGGAGGAGACAGTAAGTTCAAACCTCAGTAACATGACGCATTTTAAAGTTCTACTCTCTAATAATATAAGGTAATAGAATAAAATAACGTTATGGGAAATTCCAGTACTTTGCCACGTTAAGTCTGCAAGTTTCTGGAAACTTTGGCTGTGCAGCAAATAGTATTGGTTGTTTCTGGTAGGATTAATGTTTTTCTCTAAATATAAATCTAGACTTAACTGCTGTAAAGTCAAAGCCATTCAGCAGCTGGTGTAACAGGCGTAGATTTCTGCTGGAATTCTTTAAGTTTGTCCTCTTCAGAAAATATGGCTTGACCAGAAATATATAATTGACATTTAAGAAACAGAGATAATGCTAAGTACTATACCAAGTCCCGTGACACTCAAATGAACTAACACTGAATCAGATACCACTTTTACTAAACCCTAACATTCAAATAGCTTAACAACTAGAGGCACCCAATATTTCAGAGAAGAGATCTTCAGGCATGATTAATGTGTTATACAGGGGAGTGACAACACAGCCCTGCTGAAATGTCTTCTTGAGAAAACAAGAGGCTTCAATTTCTAGGGCGGAGTAAAAAATATGAGACAGACAGAAGACAACAAATTGTTAGTCCTGTTACTTGCCCCTTACTAACAGTGACAGTTTACGGTGCTAAGTATCAAAATCGAAATAGAACTGATATTTCCAATACGTATAATTTAATATTTCCAATACTTATAATTTAAATGCTGAGTATCAGGTAACGGCACACCACTGTCAATGGATGACTTACCAGTAAAGGGCGGAACAAAAGAAGACGGCGGACATGAAGTTAAAAGGTAGACAATGAAAAAAGTAGGCCAACAGGAAGGTGAAGGTCGAGTAGAGTCCATCATGGCATTCTCTGTAAAACAGTTCTCGTATCACTGGGACTAGGAGGAATAAAGATGTACCATGTGTTAAAGACAAATCAATCACTTTAGATCATAACATTAGCCATGGCATGCACCACTTTCAGTTCTTATGCAGGCACTGTCATCCGGGCAGCGCAAGCCACAATTCCAGCATCATTACTTCCGCTTTACACTTTTCCATTGTCAGAGGATTTGCTGATATATTCTGTTACACTGGCCTCTTTTTTCCTTTCGAAAGTGACATTTGATGAGGCAGTCACAATCTTTTGCTTAAACTTCATTGGAGTTGACTAATTTAGGACGGTCTATTATTTCATAGGAGGAAAACTTACTAACACGTGCATGCTCTAATGAGCGGTCAGCTGCTCAAACTTCATCTTGCAGGCTAGAGGCAGAACGTGACACTGCATTCTAAGTAAAGATATATATCTGTGCCCGACTGCGAGCACCCGCTTTAGTGGGGTGTTGGTGCCTCGATGTTAAGTATTCATTTAATAAACATACCTCATTCTCAGCATAATTTCACGAGCACGAATTCATAAATATATTATAATTTCATTATTTAGGCATAACTCGATAGTAAGTACATATATGCCTCAAAAATCAGAATAGATCTATATCTCCTTTTTTTCCATTCGCCAAAAGCGTACACTTTATATCAAGGTCCTACTGTACAAATCTTGACTAACACATTCGACTCACATAAAGCAATGGCGTCTGTAAGCCCCATATAAGGCGTGACCTGAGTCGCCTGGTAGATCAACCCCAGCCTGTCCTGGATACTTCCCTGGTTGTTACTCAGCCGACCCAGGAACATGATAATGAAAGGCACAAAGAAGGGCAAGTAGAAAAGACGTCCCACGAAGGAACCACGATCTCTCCACAGGTGAACATTCATGCGGCTGTTGGAGCAAAGTACAGTAAGGATGGTCACAGAAAATTGAGATTAGTACTCTATTTCATGCAAATGCTGCATCTTCTAATAGCCATCACGGTATCAATACTAAAGGTTGTTGGCCTAAATTATTAAAAATAAAGTGAACTATCACAGTCGATGGCAGCAGAGTATACAATCTGTCATTTGGGCAGATTGTGTAGAAATAATCGTATATCTTGAGATTTTACCGCAAACGTAGTGAAAATCAGTCCTGAGTGGTTTCAGGGGATTTCGTTTGTGGGGGGGCCTGTGGCCAAATTTTTAAACTTCTTTCTAAATAAACATTGTGAATAATCTAAATGAAGGATCTCTATATCTGAGCACAGTGGTGGCACAGAGCTTGCGGACTAAACTTCGCTATCTCGGAACGTTCCAATGGTTCGAGGAGAAAATTTTATTAAATGGCTCAGAGATGCTTTACAATTTGGTACTTGTAATCTAGAGATGAGATGAACACTCATATAAGTACATACATGAATAACACATAATGTTTCTCCCCGTTCCCTCCTTCCCTCCTTCCCACTCCTCCTCCTAAACTTCATACACTGAACATCTCATTGAGTGCCAAATGTATAAAAAAACAACCCAAAACTCACATTAGCAAGGACTGAAACTTTCTCGGCCACGATGGTTTGTTGCTTCTCTTGCGCACGCCCGCATCAAAGTTGTCACTGAAGTGGTAGTTAAGACCTGTCGTAATGTGCCTGATGATGTCGGCCTGGAGGTCTGAGTTGGCGAACCGGTTACAGAGTTTCTGGGCGCTCTTCAGGGTGGATTTCTCAAGATTTGGGGTCCGCCTGTCCACGCTGCATATGTCAACTGAAAGTCATGTATGTAATGGAACTTATTAACGAAACCATTACTTAAGGAAATGTCATTCTTAGAATGCCACTATTCAAGAGTGCGGTCTGCTTTGCCTAGAAAACATAATCCCAAGAAGTTGGCACGAAGAGTGCATGTATTGTAAGGGAATCACAGTAATTGTATTTAAATGGACAGGATACCAGACAGAGCAAAACTAAATCTGCTCATCTGCCACTGCTTGTGATGATACTCAACATTAATATATAATTCTAAGAATATGTTTTAAGGAATATTGGTTTCAAAATACTATACTGGAAGTTGCAATGCATATATCGAAATATCGTACTACGCATAGAGTCATATATTTTTTGTGTGTTTGTCCACTGTTTATTTAATCCACATTTTAGTCCACATTTTCGTCTCTTTTCATGTCGCATAATGACATGAAAAGAGACGAACCCGATTTGAAACGCGAGATTGCATGACACGAAATGTCACATAAGTCATTGTCAAGCGTGAATAGCGAAAACTATAGAAGGTGTGCATAAACAGCGATGTTATTTTTTTTTTTTTTTTCAAATTTTAAGTTGGTCTCTAAGCCGTCATTGAAATTTTCCTTACAGCAGTTCTTTGAGATTTGTTATAGCCACTTTCACAAACAAGATAGGAGAACCACACAATACTCACTGTAGACATCGCAAGGATTCTGGTCTCTAGGGCATGGATGTCCTATACTGGTGAAATACGGGACTAATTGATTAGGCCGTCCAAGGAAGGCCAGCTGACCCACAGTGAGGATTGCCAGTTTGTCCAGCAAGTTGAAGATGTCAGATCGAGGTTGATGGATGGACATGATGACCAGTTTTCCCTTGTGGGCCAGCTCGGCCAAGCTGGACACCAGGTGTCTGGCTGTAAAGGCGTCCAGGCCTGAGGTCGGTTCGTCCAGCAGCAAGATCTCTGTATCAGGAATATTTGACTTTTAGACGTGAAAACCAAACGAGAGATTTCATGGGTATCTGTTAGGCTAAGGCCTTCACAAATTATTCCATTTTGTGATAATATATACTCTGCCCACCCCTTCCCTCTTCCCACCCCCGAGTACCCTGTCCACACGCCTCCAGCATTAAACCTACATCATCCAGAATGCTATATTTATTTCGTCGCTTCCACTCAACAGGCAAGTAAAGCACAGCTATCCAAACAGTATGCAGGTTACAAACGCACCAAAAAGACGAAATTATCATAATGTTCTGTCCATTCTCTTTCAAGCTATGCTTTAGATGATGTAGGCTGTTGTAATAGAAGTGTTACTCTCTGCACTCAGAATCAGACATTGCCCACGCTAGCCACTGCCTGGTTCCTCACTTTCAGTTTTCCTGAATAATATCTCTTAATATACCTGGATCTTTGAGCAACTGCACGCCAATCGTTATCCTCCTCTTTTCTCCCCCGGACACGCCCCTGACCACGGCACCACCTATCCTGGACTCAGCCACGTGACGCAGTCCCATGTCAATTATGACAGACTGGACCTGGCCAGAGAGACGGTGGAAATGGTAAAACAATGTAGTTAACTATCTTGATTAGATTTACAGCCAGTAACTCAAAGGGTGCCTCACAATATCTTACCTAATATCCTTACGTGGGCACTGAATACACGTAACTGAGCATGGGAGTTATAGTCTATAAAAAATATCTCCTTTTGACAGCTTGAAACACAGTCTACACAAAATCTCACTCTTTCACATTCGTGAAATCACCAAGAACTGCCAACAGTAAAGTTTGAATTCTCTCATTTCTGAAATAATTCCTTTCCAACCAATTCTCTTTCGACGATATTCTCGCCAATGTTGCAGTTGCAAAAATTTCCTAGTGGATAATTTCCACGATCCTTGCGATATGCATCTCATGGACTATTCCCTCTAAATTATACAAAGTTCGCTAACACGTTGTGAACGTGCGTAAAACTACTCTCCAGTTCCATACCAGCCCATGTTTTCAGAAGACCAGAAATTATAATTTGATAGTGAAAAAAATGATGCAAAATCCAATACGTTTACTAACCTCTAGACTATGTGAATATCCCCTTCCCCCACTCTACCTCTGTTTAAAATCCTATGCCAAACAGTACCTTTGCGTCTATTTCAGAAGCCTTCATGTATCCCGGAAGCTTCAGGTAAGCCATGTAGGTCAAGGTCTCCCGGACTGTCAGCGTGGGGAGGAGTCGATCAGCCTGAAGGACGTAGCTGGATCTCTGTTTCATCATCTCTCTGGTACACTGGTCATGTTTATAACTGACCACACCGGTCACTTCACCCTGAGCTCTGCCTGAGATTACGTCTAACAGAGATGTCTTGCCAGAGCCTGGGGATTGGATTACATTCACAATGTAACAACAATAACAATATGTTTATTTAGCTCAGTCAGTATCAAGCTGTAACTGAGTAATACAACAACACTTAACGACCAGTTTATTCGCTCACTTATCTAAACCACTCTCCCATCATTTAAACACTCCCTCCTACAACCTTACGTCTGTCTGTCTGTCTGTCTCTCCTCTGTGTGTGTGTGTGTGTGTGTGTTTGTGTGTGTGTCTCACACTCATACACTTTTACACCCACATTAATAAAACTCCAGTTGTAGAATTTTGATAAAAGAGATCGAAATATGTTAAATGCTAATGCAAAAGTGTTGGTAAAGGTTACCCTGGTAATTTAACCCTCTAAGTCCCAAGAGTAGAAAAGTTAATATAGTGACAAAGCTGGTTCCTTTTGTGTTTTGAGTAAGTAGTTTACATCTTTCCAGCCTAACTTTTATAATGTCTATATAGACTATTTATTGTTATGCCATTGTACGCTAGTTCTTTGAGGACTCATTTCCACATATCTTGTTTTGTTACGAAAACACCAAGCTCATGTGCCACATAAGGCACAATGGGTCCTTAAGGGTTAAGCTGCAAGTGTAAGTATAAAATCAAAAGTCCACAGCAGAAGCATCCCATTGCGTCAAAATACAAAGCAGTAGACAGAGCCTAAAGAGAAACTTAAGAGCTTGCGCATTAACGATGGGATCTCTTACCATCGTAAAAATTATACTAGTGCAATCGTACTGAATGCACCCTTATGATGTTCAACATGCAGAGTTAAAAGAAATTCTTACGGTAGTAAGAAATCCCATCCTGCATGCGCAAGCTCTCAATTAACCAGTTGGAGCTTTACTTTTCCAGCAGACCTCAGCAGGCTCTACAGCCTTTTAATTATATTTTGGCTCTTAGAAAAGAATATTGCACTTACAATGCTCAGCACAGTGGGTAAAAGAATGTGACTCAAACTATAATAAGTATCGATAGATCGTGTTACACAATGAGTAACTTCGCAGATAATGAAAGAACACAAATATGTTTTTTTTCTCTTTTGCTTTCAGTCAGGCTCTCTGTGTGCGTTGCTTATCGATAACTGGCACTGCCTGTTCAGTCGATTTAGTTTATGCTGTCCAAGTTTGATCATGGCCTAAATGCTGATATAGACACTCGAACAACAGCTTTCGCACAGGGCAGCAAGATATAATCTTTTCCTAGCGGTGCGCTCGTGTTTTGTGCTAGACTATACGACCTACCAGAATTTCCTACGAGAGCAGTCAACTCTCCTTGGCGAAAGGACATACAGAGATTATGCAGCACCAACTTCTTGCGAGCAGCCCGGAAACAGGAGCCATTCCACCAGTGCCCTGGTTTTTCTTTCACCTGTCGTAACACAGACCGTGATTAATCAGTCAAACTCCGACAAAGCTCATTAACAGTTTAGGCAAAATGTTAATAGTAGTGTGGTTGCATCACCACATCTCGCTTCCGGAAGTGAAAGAACCATTAACCAATAAAAGCTAATTTAACAGACTGTATCATCCAATCATATTCTTCTGGCAACGGTAAAGTGGAGAGCGGAAGTAATGGTTGTTTGGGTTGTAGCCTATGATGCCCGGATGACCATGCTTTCATAATAAGTCACAGTAGTCTGTTGATGGAAATAATGACTGAGGTTATGTTATTGGTTCATGTGTAAATTACAGATTCCGTTACTTTTACACTGATAGTCACAGGAAAAAAAAACCCAACTAAAGTGAATGAATTGATAAATGTGTGATACTTCTGAGCTTTGCACAATTGTCTAAGTATTATGGCTAGGCACCCCACAAGGTAAAAGAACAGGAAGAGGGTGCAACTCAGGTCTTAGCTAGAACATTTGCATTTTTTTAAAACTTTACTGGAATTACGTACAAGTTCGGCGACAATGGCGGTCACTATGTACGGGTACAAATTTGTTTGTAAAGCTTTTATAAACAACCTTGTGTATAGGAGGGAGGGGCAAGAATCAACTTTGATACGCATGCTAATTAATGAGTCAAAGACAATAGATAGAGTAAACAACGCACTCTTTTCTAGCTCTTTCGCATCAGTTGCAGCCATCTTGGCTTGCTTAGAGACTCCGTTGTTTAGAGTCTCAGAGTGGCCATCCACAGAATAAAAGCACCACCCCATTCGTTCTTTCAATTACACTGGCAGGGACCAAACACAAGTGGCCTTACATTACGACCTTTGGGAAAACGAAGGGGCGCCCCTTTAAAGAACAGGGGTGGAAAATTTTCCCTCATAGACTAAAAAACTCCACACTATTTTTGTTTCAAAAACTTTCAACCTCGCACATGTTTCCTACCGCCTGACCACTTGCGAGAAAACATAGCTGGAATGTCGGGAATTTCACCTCCTGCTACCGTGCCATTACTGATGCTACGTAACGTTATAAAACGAGGAATGCTGATTGGTGCAGACGCATGCGCACATTGTCTGGACCAATCACCTGCTAGCCTAGCTCGCTTTTTGACATCACGCAGCACTGGTAATGACGCAGGGGGAAAATCAGACATTTTCAGACAGCCAGGCAATAGAAAAAGTATACGCGGTTTGAATTTATTTTAAAAAATGTGGACATGTTAGGCAGTGAAGCAAACAACTAGGCTGTCCAAGTTGTGAAATGTTCTCAATTTTATAGCCACCTACCACATAAGAGAGACCAACGACATTCAGGGAGGCTGGGCGAGGCTTGAGTGTGTCATCCGTGAGATACTCCCCTGGACTGTTGATGTCAGGGGAATAACCCAGATCATAGCCTGAATCATCAGAGGGGTCACCTCTTGGATCTATACTCCCATAGTTTCTCTGGTTCCGCTCCTGCTCACCAAGGAAACTTGTCTCTTGTTTTGGAAGCAGTTGGGCCCTGTCCTGGGTTGGAAAAGGGGGAGGGGGGAACGGGGGTACATTAATTGACACACAAACGTAACTAATAAATACATGTCTATTGCAAATTAAACGTTGCAACTATTATAAAAGGAATTTTTAAAAGCATGGAATCTTTCAAAATAGCCTCTGTGTCTGTTATAAGACATTCCAGCCCACAATGTTTACACCGGAACTCAATTTTAACGTGTCATAAGACTGTGAGCAGGGATTAAGACAGATTACGAATGAGTCATTTTCCTGAAGTTAAGTCCCTTAACTCCACCAAATATGACTCTAGATGTTCAGATAAACTTTACGTTTTTCGTTCTATCACGGTTGTTGTAACTTTACACATTAATAGCGCTCTCTTTCAGTATTTCATGTAACAAAATTAAATCCCGAAGTTCCCAGAAGTTTTTGGCCTTTTCACGAAAGTTTCATACTCCACATCTGGCGGAGAAATGCAAATCAGTCCTTTGAAATTAATATTGCTTAGAGGGCTGGTGTCTGTTACTTGCAGTTCCGTACTAATAGGATATTTTGTTCATTATTTTTAATGATTTAAAGATGTTATTGGCGTCATAGTTGAACTAACATCATTTTAAAAGTGCTGAAAAACTGTTCATGATATCTCAAAACAAAAAAAATTGCATACCCAAGCACACACCCCTACAGTTAATGATGTGTTCATGATTATTTACTAAGCCACCTGGTAGAGTAATGCCAGAGGGCCTGTATGTCCAGAACATGGTACGAGGAAGTTCCGCATTTAGACTCAACAGTTTTCTTATCTTTTTCAAGTTTCCCTTTAATTTTCTTCATTTTACTTCGCTATCTATTATTTATTTTCGTTTATTCATTTAACCTGATGAAGAAAGCAGCAGTTTCCGACAAATAGCAGTAACGTTTAAGTACCTCTTTACACTTAAGTTTATTATTATCGGCTTTAGTGCCATTAGAAAGACTTTTATATTTACAAAGTACTTTGAATACCTTCAGGCATCCATAGGATCCGGCACTGTCTGATATTTTTATTACTTATCATTTCCTTTTACGTCTGAGTATTTTTACTGGCCTGCAATTTACAGGGCTTCTATTAAAATAAATTATGCTTGGATGTTATTCATCTAGGCAAATTATATTTTTGAGAGGGTTGTTTGTAAATCCCTCGATAGGAGAAGTGCTGTTCAACCTTATTTCCCAAAGGCTATCCTAGCAATCAACATTATTTCCAAGAGACTAACCAAATAATCAACCTTATTTTTCAAAGACTAACAAATAATCAACCGTATTTCCCAAAAACTAACCAAGTAATCAACCTTATTTCCCAAAGGCTAATCAAGTGATCAACCTTATCTTCCAAAGACTCACCAAGTAATCAACCTTATTTTCCAAAGACTAACCAAGTAATCAACTTTATTTCCCAAAGACTAATCAAGCGATTAACCTTATTTCCCAAGACTATGCAAGTAATCAAACTTTTTTCCCAAAGTCTAAGTAAGAAATCAACCTTATTTCCCAAAGACTAATCAAATGATCAACCTTATTTCCCAAAGACTGATCAAGTAATCAACCTTATTTCCCAAAGACAAATCAATTAATCAACCTTATTTCCCAAAGCCTAACCAGTAATCAACCTTATTTCCCAAACACTAATCAAGTGATCAGCCTTATTTTTCAAAGACTAACAGATCCTGATGTTGTTTATTCAAGGAAAACAAAATACTATTTCAGGATCTTTTAGGGGTTTCTGAATAGGGTATTCTGCACTACAGGACCATAAATATCTCCATGTAACCAACAACCAGCCTTGCTTACCAGCCCATAAGGTTTTGTGGCCATAATTGTGCTGGCTAGAAGATGAAAATTATGATTCAAACTGTCATTTCAGTTTACAGTATCAACTGCGCATTTTTTTTTGTAGCAAAGTCAGTCAATCACTCATACCAGCAAGGTTATCTTCCAGTCTATTTTAGGTCAAATAATAAGTATCAGTGTCAACCAGGTCCTGACTAAATTCACTTATGTTTCGATAATATGCATAGTAATGATACGACATTTTGTAGTGAAGTTGATGGTGTCTGATATGGGGGATAAGTGATCCAAAGCACGGCCCGAACTTTAAACAAAGCCGGTCCAAGTTTGTACGCCATCAAAACATCATGGCAGGCAGAGAGCTGTAGGTTACAGTGCTTAACATGATATAATAGAGAGCTTTAATTTTTTAGTTCGGATCTTTTACGCATTATTATGGCTGAGGTGGGGACGGGCATGTGGCATCTCCTGAATATGTCATGAACTGGATGTGAAATTCGCATCTCGTGCTGATTCGTAATAGGCAGTATGATCATTACATCATGAAATGCCATGCCATGCCATACAGGTATGCTTACCCTTGCTGAAACGGTCAGAGGAGATCCGAACTTAAATAACAGCTCTCTAATATTAAAATTTATCTATAGTGTAACAGTCTTTACCATGTTTGCAATATCTTCTGATTGTTTCCCTTTATCCTCCTTGTTCATATTTAATATTTGTCAGTGTCAGAGTCAGCTTGAAAATTATGGGTTTGCCCTGTTAGTATTGAACTGTGTAAAATAACACCACTCTTTAGCTTACTACCAATATGACCTAGATTGTTATTTCCTCTCGTCCCTGTTTCCCACGAAACATCGCAATGTTTTAAATTCGTCTTTTGGGGTAACTTACATCATCCATGAGGCTCCAGTTTCCAGGTACCGTTGCTTGTTTACCAGGATCTGTCCTGTCAAGCTAGGACTTGGAAGACCAGAATAGGCACTCTCAAGAAGGTCCAAAATACTTTATGTATTGTGTATTTGTGAAATCAGAAAAAAAGATCACATCCTACTAGATGCTGGTTGCTGGTTGCTGGTACTTCTAAATTTAATGCAAAATTATTAAACACACAGAAATAACGAGACCTCACACACTAGTCCTAAAAGACAATTGCAAACCGGTATGGGATTAAATCTAAATTATTGAATCCAGTCGGCAACAGTGAGTTATGGAAACTTCCTGAGATTTCATTTAGGCACGTTTCAATGTCCTGGTCTCAATAAGTTACAGTTAAATTGTTATCGATTGGAGATCACTGCAAAGGTTTTCAGGATACTAGCTTCCTCTTACTGTAAGACTTCAGTTTTATGATCATGGTGTCGTCAAAGTTACACAGAAAAGTGTTGTTTTCACTGTCAGCATACACTATCGGGTTTACACCATGATAACAGACAATGTGTTGTGTGCAGTGTAAGACCTGTGTTATCAAGGGCTTACATAGTATCAGATGTGCAAATTCGTGTCAAGGTTATCTTCAGTAATGTGCGACGTTAACAATAATCTTAGTTGTCACAGAACTAAAACATTCTTGAGACGAAGCTATTCGTTATAATGCAGAAATGTTGCAGTCCATCGTATAAAGCACGATTGTTATGCTTTATGACGCTTAGAATGTGAAAAACGTGTAGCAGTATTAGGCACAGAGTTCCAATATATACTTTTCTAGATAATTATTTTTTTTTCCTAATGGGCATGTAGAAACTGTTGGTAAAACATTGATGTCACGGTGCATATAAAAACTACTTTTCACGACATATTTTAAGATTAGAGGGTTATCGTCAGCCGCAGTCTCCGATGTGAGGATATGTAACTTAATGTTTACGTGACGTTTGTTTTGATGGACATTATCATCCGTAGACCAGAGAGGCGGAGAAGGGGAGGGCAGGGACACCATTACACATAATAATATATTATCTAATGTAGCAAGGCATTTGGAAAGCATTGCTACCTATGCTTTTCTCTTCTCCGGTAGGTATGCAGGGGTGATTGTACTGCACTGGTCCCATATCAAAGCATAACAAAGATTCTTATTATTATATGTTTTGGCTTTTAGATTATAATGATTATTATTTTCTATTCTTTCTTGAATAATTCATATAGCCAGCAGAAATGTGTTTCGCCATCCGAATCTGAGCCATTTAAATAAAAAAAAACCCAAAAACTCCAGAATTTGCCGTGTGTCTTCTAAAGACGGCCAACTGAAGGACACCATGAGTAAGGGTGATGTTGCTCAGCTAGAACTAGTATGGAACTATCAAAGTTAAGTAATCAAGAACAATTTAGGGGTACTCTTTCCTGAGATGATGACGGAGGATATTTGAAGAGCGTGTTCATGTGGAAGCTCTAGCATGATACTAAATTTATTTTCAGAGAACATAGCGAGGAGAACATCAAGGTTGGAAGAGGTTTACAGTATGTAAGTTGAAGATGATATTTACAGTACAATCGGAGAGTAGTTTCTGTGAGCGATAATGAAGGTATGCGAAGATTTAGAGATGACGTCATGAAATACAGCAAGTGTGTCTGCGTGTTAATGTGTCTGCTATCAGTCGTTTGTGTTGTTATCATCGTGGCATTTGATGTTACTTTATAAAGTTATGAAGGTCGTGAAAGTGCAGACTTTAGGGCACTTGAAACAGCCAGCCAAAATGAGTCTTATGTCGAAACCTATTTCGGTCAGTCTTTGTATCACAAAATGTAAATTATACTAGCACATGGGTTCAAAAACACTTCAGACTTAGTCTTTCCATTGATGTTGTGTGTGTGTGTAAATATTATCAAAGGTTGAAGTTTAGTTTTTCCGGATTAGGAAATTGAAAACAAATCATAAACGGTATTTGGCCTAAACAATGGAGTAGGTTTATAAGCACTAATGGATCAGAACCGACATGAGACTGCTTTCGCCTTACTGCAACATTTATACAAGCGTTAGCTTAAGCTCCACGTAGTGTGACAGCTACCAAGCAAGCACATGTCCTTGAACATATCCATCAACTCGGCATCAATAAATAAGATAACAAGGGTGGTGGGAAATCTTGGAGCCATTGGTCTGTTAATAACTACATTGCAGACCGATGTCTACTTGATAGCAGTAGAGGATATTGGCAACTGAAGGAAACCCTACGGCCAACCGTCTATTCCGTAACTTAGGGGCTGAGATAGCTTGAGGCCAACTGTCTACTCCGTGAGTTTATGAGCAACGGGAAAACTAGAGGTCAACCGTCTGTTCAGTAACTTAAGGAGTTGAAGGAGACCTTGAGGCCAACCATCTACTCTGTACTTTTATGAGCCAAAAAAAAAAAAACCAAACCTATAAACCAACAGTCTACTCGGTAAACCGCAACTAGGGTAGAAGAAAACTCGAGGTTTTCATTCTACTCAAAATAATAAGGCTTAGGGCTCCAAAGGTTTTGGACACATTCAGAACGGCTGTCTATTATTGATCTTACGACGGATGGAGAGCTTGAGGCGCAGGCTCCCCGATGACAGGAAGGTTGAGAATTTCTAAGACTCACAGAAAGCCCGAGACCATCAATATTCTCAGTATCAACAAGGCAAAAAAAAAAAAAAATTCAGAAACTGACGGAATCTTGTTAAAGTTTAGTACTAAAGAAGTTTCGAGTCTTTACTCTACTCTATAGTCGAAATCCTTCCCCTGAACTGTACAGAGTGCAAGGTCATGTTGAAAACCTTTGTCTGTAATCTGTCTCAAGAGCAATATCTCCAGACAAGATAGCCTGGTTGTTGAGATAACAATGTATTAGTATGTATCATAACCTTTCATATGAGTACACGTGTCCGTACAAGCGAACTCAGCATCAACTTAGCCAAACTACCAATAGCAGTAGATATTGACTGACATCCAGCCTATGGAGGCTTCTTGGACGGAGGCTGAGAGTGTAAATGTCATTAATGGGAAATGTGTGACTGGAAAACGGTAGCAGAGGTTGACTCTCATGATTCTACCTTTACTTTTCGTAATGAATGTGATTTTCTATTGTTTTTATTTTTTTTATATTGAAGCCACCTCTTCCTATTTCAGCCCAGTAAAGTATCAAAGCTTAAACTATATTTAGCAGTGGAATATAATAGTCACAGTATGTAGGACACATTATAGTATAGTCCTCTGAACTGGTATCACAAATAAGATAAAAACCACGTCATATACTATTTTAAGATTTCAGTGTCATCTTTAACTCTCAGTTTACCAATGTGAGGAATTTGGAACTCTGCGTTTAGGTGAATGTATCTTTAGATGAAAGTTACCTTTCGAAGACCAAATACAGGGTGAAAAATGAAACGACATAGAACAGAACAGAACAGAACAGAACAGAACAGAACAGAATAAAATAGAATAGAATGTCTGATTTGATCACTAGACTAAGTATTGAAGAAGCTTTGAGATAATTACTTTAGCATAAACATGTAAATTTTCAAAAGGTCTCTCAGCCATGAAAATGAACAACAGTGAAGTCATGGATAATATTCATGTGTCAGCCGAACGGGCGCAGTTTTTAGTCTTAATTTGAGAGATGGACATCAACAAAAACCTTTCTGACTGCCTCTATAAAAGAAATTTGAGTATACTTTATTGGCAAATTGCGATAAGAACTTTAACAATTACGTACATACAAAACAGAAGAAAGACGTGAAGCAAGGAAAATTGTCTGAAAAACAAAGGAGGCAGATGAGGAAGATGTGCTTAATTTATTGGCAGCACTTGAAATGCTGAAAGCTGAAAAGCGTCTAGATGTTTACCTAGGTCTACATGGAAAGAAGAAAGTATAGTATTAGATAGAAAGCACCAGACATCTTCTACATGGTGGAAAAACTAAGCCATGCACTCATTACGAAATGAAGTGGATCATTTTAAGGGGGCTTGATTATTATGGTTGAAGATTATTCGAGATGGTTGTATTCTAAAATCAGTCCTCCAGGTCCTGTATTATACTCTTATTCTGCGTTGATTAGACCTCTGCCTTTTGTGATTTGATATAAATGGTCATAATCTATTATTCTTACATGTAATAGGCAGAGCTATCGGTTGTTTTAACTGAACTAGACTAGATAATTCTCTACACAAATTATAGTCAGAAAAAACTACCGACGACAAGACAGTGTTCAGGCAGATACGAATAGATCTGCGTTTGAAATCTCCATCATCTTTTTTAATTATATTATGTGTATGTGTGTATGTATGTGTGTTGTTACTTGAGTACGTGTGGATACCATATTATGGAGAGGTTAGTCTACTGGTAATGCTTGATTAGTAAGATCGGTAACCGAAGAGAACAGCACAGTTGAAGAAGCACTGAAGTTATATCCCTTTATATTTGACTAAAATCGGAGTCCCGGGAAATGGTCATGATCGCTGGGTTTAGTTCACAGAATTCCTATAATGGTCTGCTGTCACTCCATAAAGATGATATTATAAGTAATGCATTAACTCTTTTGATTTGGGAAAATCTGCTTTGTAAAATCAGTATTCGAATTCATAGTGCTTAAACAATATCATGAATATTGGATGCTATTCAGCCTATTTGCCTGGAGCGGATCGCAGTTATTCAAATCTCAGTCCAGACTAAAGATCGTCTTAACAAGTACACAACGTTAGGAGGAAGGGTGGGGGGAAGGAGGGAAGAAAATGATGTATATATGTATAA
>JAWQUT010000243.1:1076368-1089616 GCA_033807755.1 Ellobium chinense
ACACACACACACACGCACACGCACACACACGCACACACACACACACACTCCCATACACACACGCACACGCACACACACACACACACACACACATGTAAAAGCAAACGCAATCACATACACTTTTACCCGTCTCACCCTTTAAAACCTGATCATGGATTTTCCTTTGATGCAGCGGAGTTAGCTATCTTCTAATGTTGTGACAATAAAGAATAGAGGAAGTCTGGTAAATTTGGCCATAATGCCTGTCCCTGTAATGTACTGTAGTGGTAGTACATGCAGGAAATTTTCTAGTGCTCGACTTTTCGACATTTTGTCTCAAAATGCATCTAAAAATTCGATCTTTCACAGTAATCTGGTAGCTTTTCTATTGACATATTTTCCAAATTATATCACTTATCAGTTCAGGCTCACATTCCTCCATTTTAAAAATAATAATGATAATAATAATATTGATAATGATACTGATAATGCAAATGATAATAATAATAATAATAATGAAAATAATAACTATAATAATAATAATACATTAATAATATCATAGCCCCAGCAACTGATATCAGGAAGAGTAACAACAATATATCTAAAGACATCAGACAAAGTGGTGCAACCTTTGACCCGTGAACTCTGACCGTTGAAACTTTTGTTTCAACAAATTCAAAACAACAACTGGCAGTTACAGGAAGGTTTAGCGTTAGTTACGTGGTTCTGACTGAATCACCTCTCGAGATGGTTCACACTAAGTCGATCGGACATTGTCCTCACCTAAAGTGAACTCTTTCCTGAAATCTGATAGCTCAAATGAGAAGCGAAGCTGTGGTCAGGATAATGAAGGGAATATCAGATGGTTGTTGGTTTGTTAGTAACCGTCTTAGGGCACTGACCGTTGCTCTAATTAGCTTTTGTTGCTGTTGCCCCTTCTCTGACGTCTCTCCAGTAGACTATGCCTGCGAGTTTCTCCAAGTGAATTGCTTCCCCTACAAATCTAATAACCATATTCATAGAGTTGTTTTGTCCTTACTTATCTATTCATATGGATCACTTATATAATCCATAGAGGCATACAAGAATTTTGACGGGACACTGTGTAAATCCAAACAGCTAACAATCTTGAAACTTGAAACTACAGAAACACTGTGACATTTCAAGTACGTGCATTTCAAATATTTAACTGAACTGAAACGTTAAGAAAACGATGAGAAAGACAGAGTATTTTTTGTTAAATCGAGACGGGAAAAAGGAGGGGGGGGGGCACGGCAGTTATAATAGATACAAAACAAACAACGTCACATATTCATACGCCTAGAGGTTTCCAAGGCTACCAATCAAAGTATTCGTAAGCGGGTCAAATGTCAAATTTATGTAACGTGTGATATAACAGAAAATTATTACACACTTTTATGTCCCTCGAAATAAATTATTCACAATTCTATTTATAGCGATGATGTCACATTTACAAACGGCATGACGTACACAGCCATTCGGTTAGAGATTATTCTTAAATGCATAGGAAAGGCTCAGAGAATGGGAAATACTAAGAAAAATAACGAAGTTGCCTCTACTTCTATTTTTGAAAATTGTCAGCATAATCATAAACATTGGGCGTTTATCACGTAATAGAGGGATCGCTCATGGAACAAAACCGTGGCACTTCCTGAGATCACACATTTGGTGTTAGAGCAGTGCGTAATCATGATCATGAAATTTGATTGTAATATTAGTTTCAAAAAGTGAACCTACCATTTTATCTTCACAAATCAACACTACCGTTTACTGAGTAGCAGTGTCCGTTATTTTTACCTCGAAGATAATGGTCACGTGATGCACGAATAGCCAAATTTGGAGTTATGGAATGTCTAACAGAGATAAACCTTTCAGTCCGTAGGTTTCGAACGGGAATGGCATGCCTAGTCGAGGGTGAATAGAAAATATTTGAGTTTGAGCAGTTTACGCCTATCGCTGGTCCGCTAGCTGTCATTGGTGAGCTTAATCACGTGACTTTGATTTACACTCTCAAGGTATGTTCGTGAGGATTTTATAAAAATGTAGTCTCTGTAGAACAGGAATAGGCCATCTCACATTTGCCATGTTTTGAGAAACTGGGGGATGAAGTTTATGTTGTCATTGAGTTATAAAGACTTGTACAAGAGAAAAATTTATCGCAGCCTTATCATATGTCAGAGCATCGTTCTAACTTATAGTAAGCAGCGATTGTTAACCAGGTCAAGTAGCAACATGAATATTATTAAGATGATGTATGTGTTTAAAAAAAAAACATATTGCCAGGGCTATATTTACTTTGAGAAGCATAGACGCAGTCAAGAAACTTCTCACAAATCCCATATCCCTGTGTCAAAAATCTGTCGCTGGTCGATACAAAATACCCAGCCAGGGATGTATTCCAGAACTGACTCTTTATAGCACATGAAGCAACATAGAACAATGAATTGCCACAGATTTTCAGTCAATGAATGACTGCTTATTAAATTAAGAAATTCCAAAAACAAGACCAAAATCAGACACAAGTTTATAAAATAAGACGAAAGCGTAACTTCAGCTCTCTTCTAGAATGATCGTAGTTATAAGATCAAGTGCACAAAGAAGATCACGATATCCTGAATCAACACGATGAGCAAGAACGCGGAAGAGAGAGACAAATTAGTGAAATGAAAGAAGACAAAAATATATCAAGTCTTCAATACTGATCGATGCATTAGGTCAGATCGACATAGACATGTGTTGCCTGCTCCTGGTTTCATTTCAATGCCTGTTTAATTGATTTTTTTCCCCTCACCTTTCTGCATAATAAAATGTAAGTTCTTTGCCAGATGTTAACAGATGGCTGGTTTTCTATATACAGTATATATAACATTTTAATGCGAGTGAGTGTGAGATGTCCCGAAAAAGTGCCAGCACTTTAGTAAAGTACTGTCTTCTGGAATATAAAACAATCTTGGGATCAGGCTAAAAGTAAGTCCTTTCCAGATTGTCTGTTTATGTTAACCTTCGTCCTGTTCTTTGTTGGATGTTGAATGTTGCTCAGTTTCTTCGTCAAGATATTTGCACGTTTTTTATCCTCCCAGTTTTGCTCATTCTTAGTTTTATTGTTTGCCAGTTCTGTGTCATCTAATAAAAGACTAACTTCTGAAAATTTATCATGTTTGAATGTTTATAGTTTTCTTTACTAACGTGTTTTTTGTCCAGTGCTGGATTAATTTTTCTAAAGCAATGAGAATGGTGATGGTGGACGTTACAAATACAGAGAAGAGGTAAAACACAAACAGGGAGGGAGGTGAGAAAGAGACACAGAAAGAGAGACAGATAGAGCGAAAGAGAGAGAGACAGAGTCAGAGAGAAGGGAGGGAGAGAGAGAGAGAGAGAGAGAGGGTGATTCTTACTTGAACCTGAAGTTTTCTATGCAAAGAGTCAACAGGTTATGACTTAATAATTGAAAATGCACAATATAAAGACGTCATCGTGTGGAGACATATCACCCAAGACACAGTTTATATACAGTTTTGAATTTGTATATTTTAATCTACAATCAACATTTTCATTATATACATTTGCAAATGCTAGAAAATACATTGCTTCTTCTATTATTTCTAATCTAATTGTAATGACCTTTTAAGAGTTATTCTATATCAATTGTTAATGGACGGAAACAGTAATATAGAATTAAAGAGTCATTCCGTGAAAAAAAAAATGAAATGCTCCGTAATGTCATGAAACCCTTGCAAAATTCTTGTATCCGGTCCGTTATCCATATTCATATTGTTTCCTTTCCAGATCTGTTTTAATCTTTCTAACAAATTTCTTCCAAAGAGGGTTGTAACTGTTTAGCAACCCTGCTAACAAACAAACTTGGATGGAAACATAGGTTCTTTGAAATGTCATAGATGTCTGTTTACAATCAGAATAACTTTAACAGTCATCCATTCCATACTCATCCGCCCAGTGTCTCATACACAAATAAAATAGTGATTAAACCCATTTACAAATAACCTGTCTGAACTGTTCCCGAAAGATCTGCCTCCAGTTTTGGTAATGCTCGATGAGCGTGACTTAGTTTCCGTATTATCCAATCATGTTGAAGTTTTATAATTTCGGCCACTCATTGTCTTCATATATCATTTCATTAGCACCACAAAACACATCATGCCCCATACTCTTATCCATACCATTGCATCACTGCACATTACAAAATATAACATTGTCAAAGTGATGACGATATTGTCACATAAACCAATGTAGTACAAACACAACGGTCCCAGGATGGCACAGAAATGAGTTTCAAAATGTATGTGAATAATTATGTAGGAGCTTAGAAACATAAGAAAGTAATTGGCAAAGAAATTGGGTCCCTTGATGCCCACATGAATACCATGCAGTTATGCCATTCCGTTTTCGTTTATTACTATTTTATATGGGAAAACAGCAATGCATGTTAATACGGACAATCCTAGATGTACATGCAGTGACATAAAGATATCAGGTCACACTAGGTTCTGGGGAATTGGGTCAAGGGTCAGCCAGACTACTGGGAAATGGTCAGTCTTGAAAGCAAAGTAAGATAGATGGTATAATGTTATTTATGGTCTAAAAGTACTTTAAACCAATTTTGTACGCTGGACTGCAATTGGTTTAGACGCATATACAATGTCTTTGCAACGTTTAGAAACAGTCCATTCAGGAGGGGGAAAAAGGACATTGTTTTGTATAAAAACTTTGTTCATTTATTTGTGAACGTACTATAATCATTTGCCTCAACTGGAATATTCTATGTGATTAGCAAGTCACTAAGCTAATTACAAGCAAGGCTTTTTTTTTCAAGACAAGAATAGATGATGAGTTTTTTGGGGTTTTTTTGTTTGGCATTGGACTTGTCTCTGGCTAGCAATTGTTATCTTAGTCTTCCATGGAACAGATACGTCCTGTTGTTATCACTGACAGAAAATAATTGATTTGTACCAATTTCTTCTTCCAACCTTCGTTTTCACATTCTTAAGAACCTCTCTAATACCCAATAGCAGAATTACAATATAAAAGGGGAGACAAGCCAGTGCTTTACAAATCCATCAATTTTGCATGGACTCTGCGAATGTCGAAGATCATGAGCACTCCGATGATAATCTCCAGAACAGCTACAGCGATAGCCAGGCCCCAACCATAGGCCACGGTCTGGTCGTCAGCGTTGGTCACTGTGAAGGCACCATCGAAGGAAGCCCCAAACACTATTATAGCTATGATGTAGGCCAGCGCTGGGGAAGACACCAATACACAAAACTAGACCGCACAATTCATAAAATGTCCAGTCCACCTCCCATGAAATGGATGAACTTTGATGCTCATTTCTTTAAATGGTCAATTCCTTTTTATCCTGTATGTTTTTTTCTAAATGTGTACTAAAGATTTGCTATGACGAAGTTATAAAAGAGGGAAAATGCGGGTAGATATTTTGTCTTTTTACAATTCGATATAAGCTAGATGTTGCAATAAAGACTTATGCTGTAATAAACATTGATGAAAAATAACATTGCTAGATGTTGCAATAAAGACGTATGCTGTAATAAACATTGGTGAAACATAACATTAAAAACCACTCTTTTATTCTATCCCCACGGAAAAAAAAAGGCAACAAAATTAAATTCTGCCGCTTGTCCGTTCGATCAAGTGTCTGTCGGTCAAATGTCGTCGGCCAAAAATCAGTCGGCCATATGTCCATTCGACCAAACGTGCAACTATCTGTAAAATGGGTACTTGGCTATAGGCACTGAAGATATTGTCAAAATGCTATTGATCCTCGCCTTCAAATGGCAGCGGCACAATATGTTCTCCAGGGAGTTGAGAAATTCCTAGAGAAAAATGGCCTGCTGGGAGTAGAAACAGTGTGAAGTCGCGAGAGTTGGCATTAACGTGGATACGAGAATTATAAATAACTTTATTATCATTGTAATTTGAGCCTGGTCTACAAATTCGCAGCTAAGTAGAGTAACTTATACTGTGCGGACACTGAGAGCCCTGAGAAAACGTGTCCTCAACGACATTTGACCTGACTCGTTTCTGGTTTGAGCTAGAATAAAATCAGAAGTACCTCCATGCTCTACAGCAATTCGTTCAACATGTAAATAGGTCATTAATTTTATTTATAAATACTCGAGCTTCCGTTAGAAAAAAAATTGTCATGGTAGCCAGGTACATCATATGGTTGCGGACACCATTTCATCAATTTTATATCGATGCGGACAGTTTTATACTGTTGCGGACACCCTTCATCTTTATATGATAATGTAGGTTATTGTTGTTTGTATTGATGTTAATGTGGTCAGAAATGTATTTTTTGCGGACTTAAGCTTTTGACCACTGGTTTTAGAATTTTAAACTAAGAGGAGAGGTAAAATCATCAAGACAAAGCCAGTAATTTTCATCATATTGTGCAATCTACAAAATAAAAATAATAAAAAATAGACAAACACAAGACTAGTCTAAATAAAACGTAAAAAAGAACTCNAAAGAATACAGTATCATCCATTAGAATATATGTTCGGACATGTATATAAGATGATTATATCGCATTGGAGATTTAGACAAGCGTAAATGGGTTGCGAAATAGTGCTAACCCGGATGATGGTCTCCTTCTTCCCGTGGTCATTAAACATGGATGCCTACGACACACCTGTAATGGCGGCCTCCACTGGCAACTCCTCTTGATCACAATCAAAACAAAATGGTGTCGGGATGTTGTCACGGAAGTGTGGCGTGTACAATAAGGCCTGGTTTCCGCTCAAAACGCAGCAGTAAGAACACAGGAAATATTTATACGGAAAAATGTCCGCAACGATATGTGTCCGATCCAATATAAGTTACTCTAAGTAGCAAAAACACGATATAGTGTTAATCATAGTCTAAGAGTATCCAAGATAAACGTTTCATTCTAAACTATTATAGAACTTTCCTGTTATTGGAACTATTTAAATGATTGAAAGATCACTGAACTTGTTATTTGCATGTTGTTTTGCGGAGTTCTCACTTACAATTTATGCAAAAGATACCACAGTTCCAACAAATCATCCAACCACACTGCAGAAGTTGTGAAATTCAGTCTTGACTTCGTAAAAATATAACTGCAGGCAATTTTTTTCCCAGCGGCTTTAGCGGATTTAATTTGTGCCGGCCTGTGATCTGCAAATGAAGGCCATATTTTTTTTAACCCCTTTTCATCTATTTTTAAAACCTGACAATTTTAAACGAAGGACCCCCAATGTAAATAGCATAATAATATAGCTAATTACTATTTGAATACAGTGGTGGCACCAAACTTGGGGACTAGCTTTGACCCATTACGAAACGTTCCTGTGGTTAGGGGAGAACATTTTATTAAATTTCTCAAAGAGGCTTTTACAGTTTAGCTCCTGCAACCTGAAAGATTGGAACTAAAGCTCCATCTGCACTGCAGCCTTGACTCCCTGACTGGCTTAAGGAGGGGGCGGTTTCTGGGGGCGATTTTCCAATTGTCACATTTAAAAAAAAAAATTAACTATCTTTTTTTAACTCAGCATGTTCGAATTAGTATAAAACAGTGAAAAATAGCATGTTTATATCTTATATGCTATGGAAACGGCCATCATCTTGAATATTTACATGAGAATATGTCATTTTCAATAGATATGTCCTCCGTCAAATGAAAATCTATCCATTCGAACTTTTACACATACATGTCCATAGATATTCTCTAAACACTAATAAAGAGCTTTTTTTTTNNGGGGGGGGGGGGGATATCCTGACAAAATTTTATTTTACACAGCTTTAAAACTGGGGTTCTACTAATAAGTAATTTTCACAATTTTTTTACCCAAACACCACGAATTTCAGAAAAATTATAGAATAACCCAGATATCTCTCTATTACTTTTTATGTACACAATTGGAGATGTTGTATACAAAAAAATTACATAGATTGGTTCAGAAATAACGATGAAGATAGGAAATTTGTTATAAAAAATATAGTTTTGAGAAATCGACCATCAAAAGTTTCAAGTGTAACGAAACAAAGCTTCAGTCACTATCTTCAGGTGCATTTTTTAGACCAAAAAATGCATTTTTCTGCAGTCAACAACACTTTGTCTGGATTCTAGACATGTCAAAGTACCAAAGAATAGCAAACCCCTGATTTCGATAATTTCACCCCAAAACCTCATTTTCCGGACCCGTCCCCTTCCCCTAATCGAGCCTCAGAAAAAGATCGTTTAGGCTCGATCTTTTGAGTCGAGCTGCCCAGCTTTGATGCTCACCTGCCCAGAAAGCCAGCACACATGTCCAGATTGTGACAGACCTCCCACCCTGGCAGGCAGGAAGGAAGACGAGGAAAAGGATCAGGAGAAACACCAGGTTGACACTGACGAACGCCAAGATGGCGAAGGCCTGGACTGCCCGATACCACTCTGGAAATATATATATAATAGGTGTGGACAATGAAGAGGAACGGTTATGGAAATGAAAACATGAGATGGGAAAAGTAGGGAAAGTGGTTTACAATGCCATACATTATTATACATCTCATTCACAATATAAACATATTTGAATGGTCCATGGTTATCAAAGCACATACATAGTGCTTCATATTATGAAACACATAATAGAGTCACGTCTGATCGCCCTCGGTGCAACATTCTGGTCTCCCAGCTCTAGAACCAGGTACTCATTTACACCTGAGTCGGGAGGGGAAAGGCTAGTGATCTGTCTTTCCCACGGACACTACAGCGTAAAGAGCCCTCCTATGAGTCGAACACTTAGACCTTAACTTGACAGTCTCAGTTTCTGTGTGGGACTTACAAAGCACAAGGCCACGCTGCCATTAGATATAGTATATTATGACTAATAACAACACTCATGGCGTCCAATACCTGAAAGTGAGCAGTTGGTCACGGGTGAATACGAATTTTCATGTGAATAGTGATACTTGACCTCTGATTTTATTCTTACAACGCTGAGTGTTGTTTTAATGAGTAGCAAATCGACCCTCTCTCTGTACATTTGTTTTTTTTTCATTTTCAACCTTCTTCTCCTATTGAAGTTAGCTTAGTTGAGAATAATGGAAAGTTCACATTTACCAAAACATATATTTTATAAAACAGCCTTTCTGAACTTCTCAAAGTATAGAAGTATGTTGCCTTAAATACTGGAGTACAGTACTTCTATATTTGATACAAAAAAAAAGTCTCGAGCACTCAGGTACTCTATATCAATCCCTCTACCACTTTCACTCACGTAGATTCCATCCCACTAGTTTCTCACAGTTCGGGGACGTCTCACTGTTGCCGCATCGACTCCACAGTCCGTAACCCTTGAAGTTATTGACCGCCGTGTAGCCGTCGCCCCAGGAGGCCGTAACGAAGGAAGTCCAGGCAAAGGCCACACACAGGAGACAGATGAACAAACTGACCTGAAAAAATTATTTAATGTCGTGATGTCATAAGGGCTACGAATTCTATTCCAGTAATTCTTGTAGGCCTATATTGAAGTCAAATCTTACCCGTCAACTCAAATTTTACCAGTCTGTAAAATGGGTACCTGGCTTTAGGCAGTGGGAGATATTGTCAGGATGCTAGTGATCAGCGCCTATAAATGGCAGCGGCACTGTATACTCCCCAGGGAGTCGATAAAGTCCTAGAGTGATCAGGCCTGCTGGGGTAATGAAAGTGTGAAGTCGCGTGAGCGGGCATTAGCCTGGATACAAGACTTATAAACCGCATTATTATTAAATCTCATCAAAATGCATGTATTCACAGGGTGGAATGCAGACACAAACCACAGCTGTGCAAAGAATTTCCATAGATACCTCGACAAGTCAGATCAGGATACCATTTTTCGATTGAAGACTGGACACTTAGACACTGCAATCTCAACAAACACTCACATATTAAGATAGACAAAAACAGCTCAGCTCTCTGCCAGTGCCTGCAGATCGAAATACCACAACATGTTTTGCAGGTTCTCCTGGCAGACTCAGTGAGACAATTGTTATGATCGCCGGTTAATTATGAGACAAAGTTATGGGGGAACTGCACAGACCTGAAACTGAACACCGTTCATGGCCTAAAGCGGTCTGCAGGCATGACCATGGCATGCTGATGAAGAAGGAGAAGAGTTTGGGAAGACCAGTCCCTAATATCGAGCTTATGAGGAGTTTTCTAGTCGAGTCTGTGAGTACAGTATTTACTGACCACCTGTAAAAAGCGACGACCTGGTGACCCGGTTTCAGGGATGAGAGTTCATTTTTTGTCTGTCTGACCTCCACATGGCGACCTTCTGTCTAAAGCAACCACGACTATTCATTCCCGTGACCCAAATAGTTTAAAACATTACGTGAAAACACTGTTACTGTATAAGGCAACTGTCAATTGGCTGATGTGAAATCTCAAAAAGGCTATTGAATAGTTTTGCGGCAAATCAAAGGTAGCAATTTTATATATAGAGAGAGAAAACGGTTTTTTTTAATTTTTTTTTTTTCAGGTGGCCAGTAACCTGAGAGAAAAATAGACTGTGATTATTCTTCCTTTTTTTCTTTTTGTGCACGACCCTTTGGTGAATGGCTTCCTGGTTTTCTTTTTTTTTTTTCCTTTTGGCGACGAGAGATCAATAACGCAGACGATATGCACTCACGGTAAGCACTCGAATATTCCAGAGCTCATGACGAACAGACCATTAATTTATTTGTTTTGAGGGAATTATTTCTAAGACAAATAACCTTCTTGCTGCGTCTCTTACTCTTAGATGGAGTGAGAGAAAGGGGATCTTAAGTGTCATCTCTATAGTGCGTTTGATTGTTGTCATCATTGCTTAATGATAATTTTATTGTGGTATTTAACATTAGTACTTTAACATTCGTATTTTATGTGCAACGGGAATTGTCATGACATTGTTGGTAGAGACGTAGAGATATTTTTATCCTTCAGATAGTCAGCTGATAGGATGTAAATGCTAGATTACCCCTCCCTCACCCATTACACCCCCACCCCACCCCCACAAAAAATGCCCTTGCTACGCCTCTGCAGGGAAAGGGTCTCATTTATTTCTTGTGAGGAAAATCAATCTTTGTTATGCTACGACCTCAATAACGCCACTTTTTTTTTTTTTGCTATGAAATGAATACTGGTCACCACATACAATTTATACTACACAATCGGTTCAAGAGAATTTGAATTTGGAACGACAACATTACAGCGAATGTGTAGCTTTATTGAGTGCAGGATCTTAGTTATATTATTATTGTTAAGTCTATTGTTTGACCCAGTTTGAGTCACAGAAGATGAAATTAACTGACAAAGGACTATTGGGGTAACAAAGATGAACGATCCAACCGTTACGGGTTACGCATTATGTGTGCCTGCTCATATTATGTACTGCATTGTACTTGAGCTAAATAAATGATTGTTAGTGTTGTTATTGTTATTGTTGTTGTTACACAGAAAACGCAGCTGTGTGTGAGAGAAGAATCAGATGTCAATATGTGGGATCGATGACACAGTACTTGTACGTTCACGTCTTTGTGTGAGAAAGAGAGACAGAGAGAGACAGAGACAGAGAGAGAGACACAGAGAGAGAGAGAGAGAGAGAGAGAGAGAGAGAGAGAGAGAAAGAGAGAGAGGAGAGAAAGAGAAAGAGAAGAGCACAGATAAAAAGACAGAGAGACAGACTGACAGACAGACAGTCAGACAGACAAATGTTGGGCTAGTTTCTCTACTTCACCAGTGGATAGTCTGACTTTTTCAAGATTTAAAAGACGACGAAAATGTCAGCTTCAGCATCAATAGCAGCAGCAGCAACAACAACAACAACAACAAAACACAATCGACAAAAATTATCGCAACCCAGCCACAAGTAAGATCATCGTTCTAACTTATATTAAGCAAAATTATCAGCTATTGAGAGCTACGTCAAGCAGCAAAATAAATAAATTATAATCCTGTATATGTAGGTAAAATAGAATGCCAGAGCTATACTTACTTTCAGAGGGATAGATGCAGCCATGAAACTTCTCACAAAACCCATATTGCTGTGTTAAAATTCTGTCCCAAGTAATTTAAAAATACTCAGTGACAGACGGGTTCCAGAACTCAACCTCCACAGCACACGGAGGAACACAGAACAGTAGTATGCTACAGATTTTGAATCAATGAATGTTGCAGTGTTGAAGTAACAAATTCCAGAAAAACGACGACGTAAGTTCAGATTTCGTATAGACTGGTTCCAGGTATGAGTCCAGACGCACAGAAGACAGTGATATTCTGGACCAACACGCTGAGCTAAAGCCCAGAAGAAAGAGACAAATGAGTAAAACGAAAGAAGTAAAAAAATCTATCAAGTCTTCAATACTGATCGATACATCAAGCCAGATCGACACCCGGTCGTTGCTACAACACAGGCGTTTGTTGCCTGGCCTGGTTTTTATTTCATTGTCTTTTTATTTCATTTTTTTTCCTCTCTGTACATTTGAATTTTATGCCAGGCGTTAACGGATCGCTGGTTTTCTATGTATACAGAGAACCTTTATGTCAGTGGGTGTGAAGTGTCGCGAAAAGGATACCAGTACTTTAGTAGAGTTGACACACATATGGGTAACAACGACGAAGCACATAGATCTAAACAAATAAACAAAAGCTGCGAACGGTGGAAATTGAGGGCTTGCGCATTAACGATGGAATCTTTTACTATGGTAAGAATTACATCAGTGCTTTGGTGCTAAATGCATACTTTTTAGCGTCGTTATTGCGCAGATCTTAAATATCGCATACATTGCCTGTGCTGTCATGTCTTAAGATCTTAAACGTAAACACAAACGACATAGGTAAAAAGTCGTCAGTTCTTAAGCTGATTACACAACTGAAGCGTTAATTTAAGATAAGATGAGATAAGATGAGATGAGATGAGATGAGATGAGATGAGATGAGATGAGATGAGATGAGATGAGATGTCCATATTGACACCTAATGGATTTAAGGGAGATAATGTCAGGAAAATTACCAACTGAGTAAAATGATCTGGTGATATTTCATAACCAGTGTCTTTGTGACTTGTTTTGTCTGTGATATTATTGATTGGTGTATTGGGCTGTTGCATAACAATATCCCAGTTTGCAAATAGCCAGTCTCTAAGAAAGGGGACCTGCCTATGCCTGTGCCGAAATTCTTTAAAGTTAATCTTGAATCACGTTATTCACCGACCATTCAAGTTCAGATTATTATGTAGGTAA
>JAWQUT010000243.1:1098796-1129439 GCA_033807755.1 Ellobium chinense
TTCACCCTTTCCCAAACATATTATGAAGCAGCATGGCCGAATGCTTGCTGGGTAGCACTCAAGATCTGAAGGTCGTTGGTTCAATTCCAGACCACTGTCGTATTGTAGGTGCCTTGAGAAAGCCTTTCATTTACAATCTCCACAGTCCACCTGAAGGATAATGGGTACTTGGCTATAGGCAGTGGGACATAATTATTGTCGAAATGTTAGTAAACAGCGCCTGTAAATAGCTGCGATACTGTATGCTCCCCAGGGATTGGAGAAAGTATTAGAGTGAACAGGCCTGCTGGGGGTAATAATAATGTCAAGTCGCATGAGCAGACATTACCTGGATACGAAAGTTAATAACCGCATTACTATTATATGGAACTGTTGTGGGCTAATAAGCTGATGATATGAATATTGGTAGCGCCTGCTCAAAGATTTCCAAAACAACCTTTAAAATAAATATAGTTCTGTAAATGAATACCCTTCTCTCTCTCTCTCTCTCTCTCTCTCTCTCTCTCTCTCTCTCTCTCTCTCTCTCTCTCTCTCANCTCTCACACACACACACACACACACACACACACACACACACACACACATACATACAAAAAGGCTGTCCTTATTAAAAAGCTTATCTCTGGCCTTCGAAAGATCAGTGACTTTACAGCTATACTTAGCTTCAGCATTGCCAAATCTTTTCTTGCCTACGTAAACAAGCGCCACGTCGTGCTCTCTCTGGTGTCTTCATTATTCAACTGTCATTCACTGGTGCCACTCACATAATTTTTCCCGTGAGGTAGGGTAAAATGGCTATATGGAGAACCACGTTTATACGAAGGGAAAAAAAATCGTTTTTCGTAAATTGTTGGCAAAAACTTCGTCAAATACAGCGTGAAGTGGGTAAAATGCCTTCTCTTTTTTAATAATAAAATGTGGTTTGTTTTTCCCCACTAAATTTTACTCAGCATCGTAGAGAAAGTGGGGAACATTATCCTCGCTGTACGAGAAAAGGCATATGATCAGAGTGGCCACACCACTGTCATTAAACTCTTGAGTCCTCATTTGACCCGCTCAACCTCTGACCCCTTCAGGGACATGATTATCCTTTTAGCGTTAACTTCTCTGATGACCGCTAAGGCTTGAAACTGGTGACCTCAGTGTCGCTGGTTTGCTTAGCAAAAGATTTTAGTCTATGAGAAATGTTCTCCTGCCTGCAGCTATAGAACCATCACTAAGACTTACATCTTTTTGTTAACTGTTTACTTATGTCCTGCACTATATTAAATAATGTAAACGTCAAGCGTGCCGAGTCACCCCTCTACCGAAGTCCAGTAGAATGAATATCTGTGACTAGCGAACTGACTGGCTAGATTTATTAGTCGGGTACAGAAATTCACATAGCTTACTGCAGAGGTCTCAAATTTGGCAAGACATCATAAAATGCTCAAGAAAGGTCACTGAGACTTGCACTGTTGGCTCCAAGTGACCTCTTAGTGCCCCAGTGAATTTAGAAAGGACAGTTTGTGCATTAAACCTAGGGAATGAGAGTATACAACTGGAGACAGCAAAACGGCAGAGCTCGCTGACAATTCATGCTTACCAGCTACCACTGGAAAGTTCGTAAAATTGCGATCAGCAGTTTCGTTTTGGCGAAGTCAATTTCTTCCATAGAGCTAATCACAAGATTTTGCTAGAGGAAAGACTCTAAAAGTGCGTGCAGATGAAGCATGACTTTGTGTCCATATGAAATTTTTTAAAAAAATCATTCATCAAATAAGCTTTTCATCCGATGTGAACCGAAAACCCGTTAACAACACATGCATTAGGTTTTCCAAAACAATGTCTGTGCGCAAGACAGAGTTGACCAACGCTCTCACTCACATAATATGCATACTGCTAGTTTGGACTCTAGATCTATTGGCATTTCGTCCACTGAATACCGTTTAATGTCTTTTGGTTACAAATTCAATACTTCACAGCACTCTACGGTTCTTTCTATCTTTTTAACTTTTCCCTTCAAATAAAATATATTCTCAACTCCTTAAGCTCAGTATCTTTTGGAAATGATACTCGTCGCCGAAATAGTTCTCTAACCAATCAGTTTGAGTACATTTCCAGTGTTGCATCTGACTGGATTTTTCCTTTTTTTTTTTGCGGAGTGGGTGAGTGGGGGAATGAGTAGGAAGTGGGAAGGAAGAAGGAGTCAAATGCAATGGAGTTTTTGCTTTATTTTTAAAGATCGTATATCCACTTTCTGTCGAAGTTGAGTTATTGGAATTGACAGATAGTATAAAACATACTGGACCTGATAGTCTGGCTAGAATCAATATCATAATGAATAAGGTAGATAGTCGAAGTTTTTTTTTCTTTTTTTTTTTCTTAAGTGTCCATCCAAATCGGGTGCTGCAAACCGCTTAGTTTCCACAATAAGACCTTATAAACATGTACTTTGATTTGCAAAAGTGGGTGTCTGAATACAAGACTTTTATAACGACATGACGAACTATCTTATGAAACTGGCTAGAGTGACAACATAAATATTCATTGCTGTCAAAGACAGTGTTTAAGTTAGATGATTGAAAGATTCTCTATTTCTCTCAAGTACAAAGCCGGTGATGGGTGATGAAGAATGGGTAGGAGTTTCAAACCCGTTATTCATCCTTGCGCCATGTTGTTCAGCACGTAGACCAGACACGAAACTGACCTTAGAAGGACCAGACCAGGTGCATACGTTAAGTGACCACAGGTCAAGCGATTGACATTGCCCTAGTAACCTACTTTTCTTTGACCTTGAGCAACCTCGAGTTGGTACCCTCATCTGGTTTTTTGCCTTGTTTTCTGAACACATGACTGAACTTTTCTCAAAATCCCTTTTTCTCTGTCTCTTCTCTCACTCCCACTCTCACTCTGTCCCACTCCTGCCTCTCAATCCCTCTATTCTATCCAGACAACCTGTTCTTCACTCTGTGCTGGAGCTCTATATTATAATTTGAAGTGCCTTTTACTGTTACAATACAGTACATGGACTACGTGCACTATTTTCTTACAAATAATAGATAGTGACATGAATCTGTAAAGCTAATAATCATTATCTGGGTTCTGAGCCGGCTCTTAAGGAGAAAGATAGAATGTGGAATTCTTAGAACGTCTCAGAAAATCTCTACATTGCTTCTTTCCAGGCATCAGTTCATAAAACAAGTACATACTTGTTAGCACCCAAAGGCGTAGCCTATACGAAAAAAAAATTCTCGTAAAATGTTTCGGCAATCTCCTGGGACAGGACCGCTCTTGCATTAATGCAGTTCATTTAGTCATTGGTTTAGTCACAAGATCGGTCCTATTCCGTGATTATCCCAATGTTTCAACATAATAGCAACACCAATAACTATGTTATCACAAATACAGAAAGCAAAGATATTACCACCTGTCAGAATATTCTTTTAACAAATTTCGATTAAGTAATATTGTGAGGATTTCAAGTTTTTTTCTGAATCAGTCTTATTATTGTAAAGAATGCACGTAGGGTATAATTCAGTACTATGGAATCAAACAGAGGAGGCCATCAGAGAAAGAGGAGAGGGGGTAGGGTGAGGGGGCAGCTTTCATGATCAGCACAATACTGTGAGCAGTTGGGAAGTGTGTTAGGGTCAGAGGTGAGCGTAAACATGAGAAATCAATATTCAGGCAATAGGTAATTTAAGTAAGTATTAAATCGCTGTGAAGTTAACGTTCTTGTTGTGCACTGGTAGAACATTTGACTTGCAAGCTTAGTGGGACTAAGTTCAATCTCAGGTGAGGACAGGGAATTTCCTAGTGTTAGACTTTCGGTCTTTTTTCTCAAAATTGATCTTTCACAGTAATTTCTAAAAAAATCTCTAGTAGATACTTTCTCGCAGTTCGGACTCATGTTTGTCCCCCTTAACGAATAAAAGAATATATCTTAGCACCTGGTTACATAACGACACAAATAAGAGGAAAACTCTGGCTTCATTTATTTTGCAATTTTAGCGAGAACCAAGGGATCCGCAATCTCAGAATTAAAAAACATTTTTTTTTTCTGTTTCGTCGTTCTTAATCATGCGTGCAAGTGTCCCCAAACAAAGCCATTTCCTTATGCCTGTGGTAAATGACCCCCATATAGAAGTCTGGTCTAAATGTAGAGTCAACCTAACACACAATTTTCTGTCTGCCCCAAAATAAATTTCCCATCTTCATGTCCCGTTAGACCAGCTTCTCACCTGGGCCAGGGAGTGCGCGCAATTTGAGGTCATCCAGAGGTCAAGGTGAGAGGTCAGATTATGGAAGTGGTTGGACGAGGGGAGGGGGTATCTGTCTGGATAGAAGACTTCAAAATCTCTTTATTATTTGTTGTTAAATGATGAATTAACACTCTTCGCAGATTTCTTTTTATTTAGAACTGAATCCTCCTCCACCCCCTCTCTATTTTTCCCTTATTTCCTGCATGGGTAGTTATTCTATTCTATTCTATTCTATTCTATTCTATTCTATTCTATTCTATTCTATTCTATCTATTCTATTCTATTCTATTCTATTCTATTCTATTCCTTTCATCTTTTTACTGTTCTCTGGCACCTCACGACCTAGCATCCACAAAACCGCGAAAATCTGAATAACACTGTTAAGCTTTTATTTTCTGAACAGACATCTCTCATGCAACAACTGCAAATTATGATGATGATACATCCGTTTTGCCAGGTCATTTGTAAGCTAAGCCTGTACTCCCTTCAAAATATCTTCTCCCTTTTTTATTCTCCACTCAAAATTCAGTGGCTACAAAGTAGACATAGGCACATAGGCAATGATAGTTCAGATAGGGTCAAGGAAAATTGCCAAGATGTTCACACCTACGTTTACCAGAAACCTGACTTAACGCAGCTTGTCCCAAGTCGGTGTCAAAAGGTAAAGCCTACAGTCATGTTTTAGAGTCACCAGGCCAGAAGCTGTGACGTCATCTTGTAGTGTGCTTCTCAGGTCATGTGACGTAATCCCAGGACCCTCAAATGCATCCTGACGCCCTTTTGGAACTTAATGTGTATCAGGGTCTATAATCTAATTTATACAAGAAACATCAAGTGCTCTATTGCACTTCTACTAAGAGTTGCCACTCGTAAGGATTTTTCCTCATCGTGGGGTAAAACAGATTTACTAAAAGCCCTTTTCCTTACGTGGGGAAAGGTCACTTTTTGTAGTTTTTTGGGGTTTTTTTTTGGAAAAAAATGTCGTGACATGTGGGATGCAAAATACCAGGTTTTGTTCGCTTTAACATACTGCAACCAAGCCAAGTTTTCATCCTTTGGATCATACTGTTGTTCTTAGCTTATCTTAAAATAATAATCCCACNCCCCCACCCCAACAACAACCACGACTAAATTTGATTCAACATCTTGCGTAGGAATACGTTAGGAAAAAACTCATTCACGCTATCGTTCAAAAGCTGATATTATACATTTTCTTATCATCGTCTCATGTGCTCTTGTGAATTCCATAACTTTCTTCAGCTGATATTGTTGGATACTTCGTTCCCAAAGTCTTGTCACTGGTGTGGAGGTGCATTCCACCTGGGATCACCAGGATTTGGAGTGAATATATTTGAGCTGGGATTTTCCCGACCTATTTTAAAACTGCAACAGCTGTTTTGTTCTACATTTTCCAGTTTTCTTTGATAGTTCGTTTTACATCTTTTTTTTTTCTCTACTTAACTGCAGGCCTGAACCAAGAAAGCGGATTTGAGGACGCAACTCTCTCTGGATACGTGGTATTTTTTTTTCTTCTAACTTTTTCAAGAACTAGTCACGATGAAAGTGCAAAGACATAATCATACAGTCAGACAAATAAACAGATAAAGAGGTAGACGGGAGCAGTATAGTCCAAATATGCGAAAAATATTATGAGTATATCTAGACCAAGTATTTCTCATTCATTATACAGACCACACTAGCTGCTATACTTACAATTGGCATCATTTCCTTGATATAACGTAACTGTCATTTGGCAAATTTTTTTACATACCAATATCGTTTGAAATAATAATTAATTATTTGAGATTATCAGACCCATAAATTATTTGAGATTATCTGACCCATTCTTATGATTTGACGTCATTGTTTTGACAGGAAAGTGGCAGTGGCAGCGGTGACGCCATCAGTAATTTGGTAAGCTTGTTACGTCATAATTGATATGGACAGATAGGTGAATTAACAGATGGAGGAAGAGAAGGAGAAAGGAAGATGGATGGATGGATGGATGGATGGATGGATGGATGGATGGATGGATGGATGGATCAATGGATCAATGGATCAATGAATGGATGGATGGATGAATGGATTGGCGGATGGATGGATGGATGGATGGATGGATGGATGGATGGATGGATGGATGGATGGATAGATGGATGGATGGATGGACATCCATCATACCTATAAACCCCTCCCTACCCCTCCTGTCCACAGCCTCCATCATGTACACCAGAATACGAACAAGAGAACGGACACACTATGTGCATGACTGATGACGCTAGAGTGGTCAAGTCTGGGGTCAGTATCGCCCACCAGAGAGAAATCGTCCAGTATCATAACGACAAGCGAGCCACCGTCCGGCCTTCCGCCACCGACCTGACCAAATTGGTATGTCTTATCTCGTAATCGGTGTTGCCAGTATTGTTACTACTACTGTATCACAGTCGCAGATTTCGCCATTTTGGTAGTAGCAAGTATTGGTTGTTGTAAAAGCTGCTCTGTCTGATAATGTGAAAAGGGCCCAAATTTGAGTAATGAAGCAAAAAAGAGTTAGTTTGACACTGGCCATTAAAGTTTGCTAACAATCGCTGCTGAATATTGGTGACCACATGAGCAAATGTATGTACAGAGAATCTGTAACGATTTGAAATCATCCATTATAGAGATTCGGAAAGTTACATGACTTGTAGGGCCATTCTGTTTATCCACTCATTTATTCTTTCATGTTGGAATGTCACATAGCCAGATTCAAGAAGGGAAAAGGCTGGGAAATTTCGGATTTGGGGATAGAGTAGAGGGGGAGGGGATACTTTCTTATCAAATATCTGTTTAGAACGACAGAGCGACAGAGAGAATGCGAATTACTAGAATAGAAGATAGAGAAATAGGAACTTCAAAGACAGATTTGGGGTTGAACAAAGAGAGAGAGAGAGAGAGAGAGAGAGAGAGAGAGAGAGAGAGAGAGAGAGAGAGTGAGAGAGTGAGAGAAAGCAAAAGAAAATTCATCAAATTTTTTTTTTTTAAAAGCATAGAGTATTCTGTTCACTGATGAGCTGCTTGTCTCCCACCCCCTCTTCCCTTTCCCCCTCCTTTCTCACCCCTCTCTCTCCACATACACACAAAGAAACACCAACATCGCTCAAGTCATGACCGAAATTTTGGGATGCCAAAGTGAACTGGATAAAACGTGTCACAGTTGAGATAATAACCTGACTAGTTACATTCCTCCATTCCTTGCAGATCGTTCACTAACACACCATAATTATTATTTTAATTTTAATGGTTTGTTTATACAATCACTAACATGCATTCACCTGCCAGATCGTGTTGTTTTGTCGGCTAGGTTGAGAAATATTTTGCACCATGTAGTAATGTCATGTCACTTTGTGCCATAGCATCTTCATCTTCTGTACGTCCATCTATACGGAAATATATAGAAAGAACTTAAGAACAAACAAGAAAACTGTCCTTAGAATAATGAGTTAATGATTGTGTAGATAGTCTTTGTGTTAGTGAACGCACTGCGTTGGCTACGTTTATCATTACTAATATTTTGGAAGCTTTCCTGAATATGGCAATACGTTCCTTAACGCAAGGATTATGCGGACGAACACAAGAGATAAGACAATTTTCTCTAAGCAAGCAGAGATTCAGACAGTTCAATAACGGATAATTTTTTTATGGTCACAGATAATCAACGCAACATTAAAGACTTCAAAACTAGCAATTCAGTAGTGAAGGTAATGTCTTTTGTGACAAAATTTTGATGCCAAGCTGGTCTAGGCTCGCTGTGGCGTGAAAGAATATATTTTACATGTATTCACTTTCGTTGACTAAAGATGGCGAGGAATATTTGAAAATGAGCTATGTTTGGCTCCTCCCTCGTCACAACTTTCCACTCTGTCAAAGAAAAAAAAAAAAACCCGCTGGATTATACGTTGACCCACGCTGGATTTCTAGATCAACTGTGACATCCCATCACGCACTTAAAGACACAGCCGGTGTAAAGATCGTATATCAAGAGGCAAAAAAGTGGAAGATATGGGGGGTGGCTACACAATATAATTACTACTTATTTATTTTTTTGCTTCGTATGTTTCACTGGCAGATATATTTCTTCACCGTTTTCATACATCTTTGATCTCGACCATGTCCATCACGCTATTGCAACATTGTTGATATGAGAATACGCATGACCACTTTACCCCACTAGCCGTGGACGATATCATTACGCCGTAGCTTATCACCATAGACGATACTAAGCTCTTGCTCTATCGCGGTGTTGGTCTTTGATTCGGTGCCAAGTGACAAGATCCCATCGGACAGGCGCAGGAAACATAATAACGAGGTCACGGCCGATGCCAGTGGTCATTTGCATAGTTATGTCTTAGCTGAGTGGCATTCGATATTCTAGGCTTCAGAAGTGGTCAGGACTCGGAGCACTCAGTATTCGTATATTATATATCCGAGTACCTGGCGTTTTATGGCTCCTAGGACCCGAACTCGCCCAGATTCGAACTTACATTAGCGCTGCCGTATCATTTGAGTTGCGTTGTGTCCCGTGGTTAGAGTTCATGGGTCAAAAGTCGCACCATTTTTCCAAACCTTCTCTCCATATTATTCGGCTTCTTATTCTAAGTCCGGTGTGCAATGCTGTCGGTACCACCTCAGTCGGAAATAATCGAAGTCAAATTCCAGTAATGTCCAGCCCTATCTTATCCCAGGAAGTCCAAAGCTGGCCGGTTTGAGGACATCATGGCGATATCTTTGGTCCCAGACCCAAATTGATAAGGATATTGCGTGAGTGTTGACGGTAAAACGAGGGCAGTGACCATCATGTGATATCGTTCTCTGGTGCCAGCAGGGATGTTATTATATCACGAATAGGGCATGAAGGATTGCCTGACGTCTCATAGTGACTGCTCAAAGTCTATAGATACTGCTCTGGACATTTACTGACCTACTTCTTTACTTTCAAGAATTTTTTTTTTTTGATTCCCTGTCCAGGACTGAGTCTTTATCGAAGAAAAACGGGCAANGGGGAAAGTGCGCCTGTGTCCTAGACGATCATTATATGTCTGTGCCTCTGGGAGACCCCACTGAATATTAACCCGCCACTGGTAAGTCATCCTTAGTATAACTATTATTCATAAATGTATTGTTCTTAATATTTGGTGGCAAAATATATAGCGGGGCCACGCTTTGTTTTGTGTCTGAGGTGTGGAATGACGAGTTTAAATACCTTATCTCTGCTTTGAGTCTATCAGGGAGGGAAAGGCAAGATAATCTATTCTATTTGTGTTACTGCATCTGTCCAGTGTGTGATGACCCTCTTAAATCATCTCTGCTAGATCTATGCATCTGTCAGGTGTGGGATTACAAAGTAAAATAGTCTATTTTTGTAATACACCTGTCAGGTGTTGGATTATTGGATGCCAAATAAAATACCTCTTCAGTAATATATCTGTCAAGTGTGGGATGACAAATAAAATACCCTATTTTTTTAAATACATCTGCTAGGTGTGGGATGACAAATAAAATACCCTATTTTTTAAATACATCTGTCAGGTGTGAGATGACAAATAAAATACCCTATTGTTTAAATACATCTGTTAGATGTGGGATGACAAATAAAATACCCTATTGTTTAAATATATCTGTCAGGTGTGGGATGACAAATAAAATACCCTATTGTTTAAATACATCTGTTAGATGTGGGATGACAAATAAAATACCCTATTGTTTAAATACATCTGTTAGGTGTGGGATGACAAATAAAATACCCTATTTTTTAAAATACATCTGCTAGGTGTGGGATGACAAATAAAATACCCTATTTTTTAAATACATCTGTCAGGTGTGGGATGACAAATAAAATACCCTATTGTTTAAATACATCTGTTAGGTGTGGGGTGACAAACGAAAACATCCTACTTCTGTAATATATCTGTCACGTGTGGGATGACAAACTAAAATACCCTTTTTCTGTAATATTTCTGTCAGGTGTGAGATGACATTATATAAGACATTCTATTTCTTTAATACATCTGTCAGGTGTGGGATGACAAGCTGGCAGCAGTAGCTGAAAAGTGGGCCAAACAATGCATCGTGGATCACGACAAAAACAGGGCCATTCCATGTAAACAGACCTCTTTTTTCTAACTGTTGCTGATGGATTTATGTTGTATTTATTACTGCTCATGTTCCTGTTGTTCTCTCTCTCTCTCTCTCTCTTTCTCTCTCTTTCAGTCTCCCTCTCTCTCTGTGAGAGTGTAGTGTGTGTGCTTGTATGTGTGTGTGTGTTTTTCTGTGTGTGTGCATGTGTGTGTGTGTGTACATATATATATATATATATATATATATATATATATATATATATATATATATATATATATATATATATATATATATATATATATATANTGTGTGTGTGTGTGTGTGTGTGTGTGTGTGTGTGTGTGTGTGTGTGTGTGTGTGTATGCGCATGCGCACACCAGTGCTGTATTTCTTGTTATCACTGAGAGTTTGCCCATTAACAACGACATCTCTTACCGTCGTGAGAATTGCTTTTATACTGCATTGGTGCTGAATGTGTTCTCAACAGAGTTCAACATGTACAGTATATATATTTGAAGGCTTGCGCTTTAACAACCGGATCTTTTACTTTCGTAATAGTTACAGTAACTCTGCATGTTGAACGGTATTAAGGATAAATTCAGCACCTATACCCAAATGAAATTCTTACGAGGTAAAAGATCTGAACGCTCATGGGCGTGTTTTCAACTAATGATTATATAACCTCGAATCTTAAAGCCGTTATTGATATTAATGGAGGCGATAGTGGTGATGCTGGTTGTTATAGTGGTAGTGATGATAATGTGAGGGCAGCGGTGATGTTGACTGGTGCTGCTAGTAACGGTGAGATGATTGTGGTGTTGTTGGAGATTGGAGAGAGTTGTAGTACTGGTGTTAGTGATGATGATGGCAATGGTGATAATTTAATAGTAATCTCATTCTATTCCACTTGCTTAGATCTAATTGTCATTTATCTGGTCATTATTTGAGGAAGGTGGGGGGGGNGGGGGGGAGGATACTGCAGAAAGCATTTTCACTGACAAGTTCAATCTGTTACTTTGTAAAGCTATCACTGATTGGTTGTTTTCTCCCCTTCCCAGCGTACGGCATGTTCATTGGCCAGAATGTGGCGGCAGGTTACCGGAAGTGGGAGGAAGCCATGTCTAGCTGGCATAACGAGGTCGACCTCTATCACTATGGGGAAGATCCTGACCAGTACCTGGGCCCAGAGGGATGGAGGCAGATTGGACACTACACTCAGGTACGTTGGTGTCACATTATTTCAGTCTTATGCCTAAATATTTGCTACACTATGTTATGATGTCTTTACAATAATCTCGGTTGGATCACTAATATTACATTCTGTTATCAAAGAGCCTTACTAATTCACAGCCTTGCCTTGTAACTTTTGAGTGAACGTTTTAATAGTAGACCGATGTCACACAGAGAAAGACATTAGCCATAAGCCGCTAGTTTGAAGTACTTAACAGAAAGTAGGTATTGGATTTCTGTCAAGTCGTAATACTAGGTTTTACAGCCTTTACTTGCAAGCATCAAGTCACTAGCTGTTGGTGAAAAGTCTCTTGTGATTGAAAAAAAAATGGGTAGACTAGTGCTCATGTACTACTCGCTGCTTAGTTATGAAGTAAATGAAACATGATTTCTGACTTTAGGTTTTCTGCGCAGGCTGGCAGCTAAGGGATTTCTGCACTTTCTATATGACATGACGATATAGGATGACGACTTTAATTTGCACATGGTGGCTTGTGAATTATACTTTCCCCCGTGTGAATTTATTGGTTTACTTCCATGCTTTCACCGATGATTAGCCATCTAGTATGATCTTTTTTCTCATGACTTTCTGCATTACACCTTCTCTTTGTGACACTGTCATTATTGCCCTTTGTCTGCTCGCTGCGCTATATTCAGCATCTGTTTATGCTTTTGCACGTAACTCAGAGGATCTTCTGTGTTTATCCACTACTCTCTGGGCGAGCACTTACATGTGTCTACCCACTTGTAACCGAGTGGCTAGGCATAATAGTCTATAGTATTCTCTCTTATTATTAAGAGGGAGGGATGTGAACTCAGTCTGATAAATTTTCAGATGTTACATATTTATTTTTTGGAGAGGGATTTTTACCAAATTACTGTGAATTATTATCAATTTCGAGAAGATTGACCGAAAAAACCCACACTAGAAATTTTCTGTTCCTGTCGGAAATCGAACCAGACTCTCTTAGCTTGCAAGTCTGAACGTGTTACCACTACACTACAGGGACGCTAACTTCACAGCAATTTAATTTTTAAATACCTACCGCCTGAATCGGTCCACCCTAACACACTTCCCCACTGCTCACACACTGCCTCCTTGTTAAGTAAATATTAGAGGCTGTGAATTCGTCTCATATAGGATCTTTCTGTTGGTATCTTCAGATGGTCCAGAACACGACTTCCAGGGTTGGCTGTGGCTATGCTGAGTGCAGGAACAGCCGGTTCGGTCGGTACTATGTATGCAACTATGCTCGAGGGTAAGTCTAGTTTCTCAGAGCCGTCAGGTCTGGCCTTCATTATGATGATGATGATTATGATGATAATGGTGATGACGAGGGAGAGGAGGAGGAGACTGATGGTGATGGTTATGATGATGATGACGACGTGATCCAGGTTCAGTTCTTTTCGTCTTTACCCGCTATTTTAAGACTGTCTCACGTAATCGATCATAACTGACTTTAACTCACTCTTCCATGCTTGTCTTTTCTTTTTCTTCTTAATGTGGTTGCTTTTATTGTGAAAGTTATAACTCTTGTTTCATTTCTATTGATAAAGGCCTTAGAGCCGAAACGTTTAGATGTAATTTTCCATCTTAATTCTTTACTAGATTTTTAATAAATTCCTTGAATAAGGTTGAGCTTTTAATTTTTCTCAGTTTTAAATGATGATGACGACGATGATGATGATAGTGATCAATTTCTGGTCATGCCGTCGTGTACGATGACATCCGCCATGCAACGATATCACTGGAGAGCGTGCAGTGTAGGCTACCCATAAAGTATCGTCAGTCACTAGCAGTATATACTTTACTTTTCAAGGAAAATGTAAGATACAAATATCTCTGGATCTGGCGCTAATCTGAGGTGTGATGGTTCACTCAATAGAAAATAAATAAATATTTATGTTTGTTTATCCCAGACAATTAATTTTCGGACTGTGCATAAATGCATCAGATATTTTGATCACATGTTCTTGTTCTTCTCCAGCCAATCTCGAACAGCGTATCCTTACACGTCCGGGGACAGATGCAGCGCCTGCCCAAACACCTGCAAGAATGGGCTGTGTGGTCAGTATATCAGGGACTGGCTGGTTGGCTATCTGAATGATATAGATAGATAGATAGATAGATAGATAGATAGATAGATAGATAGATAGATAGATAGACGGACGGAGGGACGGACGGACGGACGGACGGACGGACGGACGGACGGATGGAATTTGTAGTCATTACTTTCACAGTGATCGTACATTCTGGAGGTGCTGTCAGTGGATGTTTCAACTAATGATGGAGATGCTGCTGCTGTTATTATTATTGCTGTATACCCACCCTTCCCCATACACTTCCCTCTTGTTTTAGACTGTGGCGGTAAATTGTGTCTCAACGGGGGAAAACTCGATATCAACACCTGCAAGTGCACCTGCCAGAACATCTACAAAGGAGATGACTGCAGTCAGTGTGAGTAAACGTTCAACCTTTCAAAAAAATATGTTTTGCAAGTGATACGAATGCAGAAGAAATAGTCCCTCCTCAGTTTCTTGGAACGTAAGAAATGAAATGAAACAATATCAACATTAGCTTACCATTCGATAGCGCCTCCGTTCAGCAGTGTTTGTTGTAGTTAATGTATTGAATTTATGATATTTGTCTAGAGCCTAAAAATGCTTTGAACTCAGTTGTTTTGTCGTCTCTGTTACAAACATGTTTCCTGGATGGTTATCGGATTACTCACTGTTCACTTAATGAGCATTGATCAAGTCCTTGGTGAGTTGAATTCTAATTTCTGTTTATGTCCACTACTAGTGAACTGCCCGGAATCTGAAGCTTTCTACTGCAGACGTGACCTCCTACCACGTGACTGTGAAATTTATGCCAACGTCCCAGTTCTCTGCCCTTACATGTGTGGCCTTTGTGGTGAGTACAGTAGGTTCAGTGCATTGAAGAATAATTATCTTTGGTCATGATTAATTCCCTTGCGTGTCTCCAACTTCTGGTGAGTATGCAAGGGTGTGTAATCTTTTGCCATACACATTACGTAGTCTGAGTGCATTGACGAGTTGGAAATGATTTATAATCTTGCGGATCTATAACGTCCAGGGGTAGTTAACTCTGTTTGAATGGACTGGAAAGATATGTAAAGATTATTTCCCTTGCCAGCACCTCCATTTATTCTAGTAAAGTTTATTGGCTCCCATTGTTTTTTCTTCTTTAATACCTATGTTACTCTACAAAGTCTACTGTGTTTTCGGAGGTTAAAGTACTTTCTAAGCCTTATGTTTTAATGGAAAAAAGGAAGGGGAGGGGCAGGGGTCAACGCCCAAAATTGTTCACAAATCTCTTTCAAAAACAGTCACCTCGCCTCCTGACTTGGCCCTTAATATTTTTTTTTATTTTATGAGGCTGGTTTGACCGCCTGCTAACACATAGGCCTAAGTGAAGATTTTAAGACAATTTCGAATGACTATGTACTCGCGCTGAAAAAGAAACCATATCTGAATATTTTATTTTGAAATGTTCAAGTTACAGTGTATTATAATCCTGGTTTGTTTCCATCGTCACAGGAACTCAGAATGTGACCCAGCCCGAGCAAGCAGGCTTCGCCCCTGCCGTCCAAGTTGTGGCCCCGACTACCACTCCCACCCCTGTCTTTGTGTCCCCCCACAACTGCACCTACAGAGGTGTCCGGTCCTCCCCTGGTAAGTGCTAGCATTGCTGGGATCACTAACATTAAAAAAAAAAAAATTAAAAAACTTCATTCATTGTCGTTCTCATCCATATTTCTGGATTTAAAGCCACTGCATGATCCAACGTGCATAATGTAGTTCGATGTCACTGCAAGGTTCAGAGTTCACAGTTCAAGACATCTGCATGATCTAAAGTTCACAGTATATTATTATGATATCTGCATGCATTCGCGGTTTCAGGGAGAGAGTGAGAGAGGATGGAGGGTCGCTGGGTGCTTGTGAATCTCTCTCCCTCAATTTGTTTCTGTAATTACTGCTTCAAATACCACTTATAAATTTCACCCTTCACCTGTAGCATAAAGAAACTGTTCATCCTGTAGCTCTATAAACTCCTTCACACATATAGAAATATTTAAGGGAAGGGGGAAGTGTAGTGTATATTATGAAATGTAGATTTGGATAATTATACCATTTATCCGATACTGGAAAAAGTGGGGGGNATGTGAGGGACTCCCCCACACCCACTTTTGCATTTTTTTCCTGGATCCGCCTTTGACTGCATGATTCAAAATTCCTCGTTAAGGTCACGGTGTGATATAATTCACAGCTGAGGGTCGGACACAGCATACTTTTTTTATCCAGGGTGGACAGTGTTCGGTGGCTAAGAAGTCTTGAGGAAGGGACACTACTGCTGAATTGACTAATGATGAATGAAAACATGAAGAGTTATCGTTTATTCCATGCGCAGCCGAGTGCAAGAACTACGGGGACAATGGAATGGACATGCAGTTCTGCCAGTCACGTGGGGGCAAGTTCTCGTGTCGTGACTGCGAGCGATACTACAATGTCAAGAGAGATTACTGCCCTGTCATGTGTGGACTATGCGACGGTAAGAAGACAAAATATTTAGCAGGAACTCCCATGTGTATGAGCTTGGCGCGTCTGTGATGGTTGAGCAACCTTTGTAAATTTAGGAGGCAGTAAATTTTAATGTAAATGTGAATCTATCGGAGATGTCAATTGCGAGAAGAAGCAAGGAAAGAGAATTTGCTCTTGCTACGCAAATTTATATGAGTATAATAATATATGCAATAGTTTATACCACCCTATTTTTATAATTTCTAGTCAAAATAGTGCATTGTTTTGACAATGGTGATACATACGATTATAAAAGTACTAAATATGAGTGAATCGATTGACAACCAGTGTTCACAATGTTGTCATAGAAGATAGAAGCTATCACGTCATGGGGACAGCTCAGCCTGCCGGTGGATAATTCCACTGAACGACCTTGACACTGTACTCTCTGAGCTAAACCTTTTCCGCATGTGAGACAAAAATCAGACCAAAAGTGAACTATACAGTGCGGCACATCAGCGGAGTTACATGAAGTATTTACGTGTGCGTCTTATTTTCAAGGATCAAAGTCTCACTAATTTGGCTAGTTTTCGTTTTTTTTCCTGGTGAACTAACCAAGTCTGTTTACTGGCTTTTTTTTTTTTTTGGCTCAGATTCAGTCATGCGAATGTCTTTATCTAGTCATGGTGTTTAACAATGATCAGCTGGATGAATGAGTAGATGGATGATTATCAAATGAGTGAGTAGAGGCTCGGATATCAGTGGACTTAAATAATGATAATAATAATAATGCGGTTTATAAGTCTCATATCCAGGCTAATGCCCGCTCATGCGACTTCACACTATTATTACCCCAGCAGACCTGATCACTGTAGGACTTTCTCGACCCCCTGGGGAGCATACAGTGCCGCTGCCATTTTTTTACACCTATATAAGCAGTTTAACCAGTCCTTAAGCCAATCCACTACTCTTCCCTTGAAGAGTATAGTGCACTGCTGTGGTGCGCATTTTCCTTTTCCAGTTCAATACATAGTGTACACCAGAGTGCTGAACAGTGCAGTTTTTGTCTGTTATTGATGGTGATTTTAGGAAAACGTCTATACGACTACTATAAATAGAACATTGGGTGTAACTGTTTGGCATTACACACTGTTCCTTTTCATTCCAAGAAATTATGCCACGAACTAAGGGAACTAAGGTGGAGCTAAAGGAAAACGCTGTATCTCAAATTAACAGACCAAGAATAAACCTCACAAACATAAAATGTTTCTGTAAGACTGTAAGTACGTGCATTAATGTGTATCAGATACATGTGTGAAATCTGATGGCCAAGGACCGTCTGCAGTTTGAGATATAATTTTCCTAAGATCACTACCCACAACAAAGAAAAGTGCACTGATCAGCATTTTGTAACCGAATTGGAAAAGTGGTCTGGGACCTTGAAGTCTCAGGGTCGCAGGAAGCGTTGTCCATGATCACCGTTGGATTTTGAGATGGATTAGCGGACAAGAAACTAACTAGTCCACAACTGCACAATATTAATTTCAGGGTCATTTCATGAATGTAATGGCAGACAACAAAATTGTCCATAAAAAATACTGAAAGCCTTCCAGGGATGTGTGCATTTTTCAGACTGTCTTAGTCATTCATTACCGAAATATATATATAAAATGTCTACCCTGTCTGTAAAATGGGTACGTGGCTATAAGCAGTGATTGTCAGAATGCTAGTGATTAGCGTCTGTAAATGGCAGCGGCACTGTTCCCTCCCCAGGGAATTGAGAAAGTCCCAGAGTAAACAGGCCTGTTGTGGTAATAAAAGTGTCAAGTCGCGTGAGCGGGCACTAACCTGGATACGAGACTTATAAACCCATTACTATTATTATTATTATTATTATTATTAATATGCCCTCCCTATGACCACATGTGCTTTTCTTGCATGTCAAAGTTTCATAAAATCCCGTTCAGAATAATCCACAGTAGACATCGCTGAAATCATGGTTAAGAAAGCACATTTTCAAGATATGTTTATAAGATGTCAGACAGCGCAAATTGCACATAATGTCTTCTTCTATACAGCTCGTAAGTCAGTCGTTACTAAAATTTTTGGAGTTGAACATAACAAAATTAGAACTGGTCGAGTGTGTGGAAGTAAAGTTGATCATGGTCCTGAATTACAAAAGTGAAAAAAAAAAATCCTCAGTTTTATATCGTACAACGAATGTATTGAGCATAATGGTCTGGGGTAATGACGCAATATTTGCATTCCAAACAGCGTCAGACCTGAATTTCGTGCAACGTAATTTTTATCTGGGCACTGCATTTAAACGATGATATATGTACTGTGTGTGCATATTTATAGTTTGGCGTTTATATTCAATTTTCATTAAAGATGTCAGACTGAAGTGTTATTTTAACATGTTCGCTTCTTTTACAAAAGATGATAGATGCTAATGGTGCCGATCGCTTGTTAGTTATGTACCCTCTCATAAATTCTTTGTAATCTCTCCTCTCGTCTTGACCCACCAGTAGTCCCAAGTTCTCTCAGTCTGGGGGGTCACGGCCTCATTGATATGTCTGCAGACAACAGGTGACCTCACAGTGATATCTGCCTTTTCCATCTGTAATGTCCCCTTCAACCGCCAGCCTATCAAGTCATCAAGTTCATTTTTTTTTCTTTTTCTGTTGTTTTCTTTTGCTTACCTAGGCGTAAAGTCCCGCTCAGCATGACCCTTAAACATTTAAAAACCCGCCTTAAAATTAAGAACAGGGAAGTAAACGAATTACAGGTGTTAAGTTGCAGAAAATAACAAATATCGCCACGAACGTTTCAGCATATATGTCCTCCTCAATTTCAATAATAAACACGCAGAACAGACAAACGGATGCTATGACACAGGTAAAATAAAAACAACAACCAAACAACCTGCATAATTATAGCCGTATAAAAGGGAAACCCCGTCGGCCTGCTGACAGGATGGTGCCTTTGAAACTTGACGTTCATGCACTGATGTTTCGGTTATGACTGAACAAGACGTATGATTTTAGGATAATGAACATGGTGTTTCATGTTGTTACATGTATGATAAAGCTAACCTGCCGAGGTTTACCTGTTGACGTTGTCGACTACAGATGGATACGGAAGTGTGCAGCTCATATCATATACCATACATGAACCAAAAGCCCCCCATTGATGGTATCATGAAAGAGATATGTACTTCCGATAATTCGCAACTGCATCTGCATTATGACTAACCGTGCCCTGTGAAGTGCAATAACTAAATAACCACAGGTTAAACTGCTAAATGCATATTTTGCTCCAGCACACATTTGCTTTGCATAGTATGGTAGAGCAGGGTTAAGAGTACACAGAAACACCATTTTCTGTACAGTACAATTGACCTGAAACATGCTAGGGCCTAAAACCTTGTGATTTGAGGGGTCAAGGCGTGAAAAATGGTTAGGCAGTTTAATCAGGATAGCCCAATAAGGAAACAAGCTACAGCTTTCATATTTTTATCCGCATTACACATTTCATTGTTTTCAACAATGAACCTTTAAGTTACATGATAATTCTACAACTTTTCATTTTACATGTCAGAAACATGAGCGTCAGAGTTGTTTTAGGAAATTTAAGGGGGTGTGGCTAGCAATTTTCATATAACTTGTAAGAGAACATAGATACATACTGTTTTAAAGATTCAATTTCACACAAACAGTCTATAGAATAAACATGCCAAATTTCAAAGGTATTGAACCAATACTTTTTGAGATATCCTGGTTCAACCATGGGAGAATGCGAGAATTAGGAAAGAAGATATGAAGGTTTGAGAATCATGCATATTTAATGAGGTAAACAAGCAACTACCATGACAACACAATTAAATCAAAATAAAATAAACTATGGGACTTTGTTTGATAGCAAGTTTAAGAAAACATACTAAACTTCATTATGAACAAAAATCATATTTTGGTGTGAGTAAACATTAAATTTATAGGCGCTGATTCAGCTACCTTTGAGTTCATTACGTAGCGGATCTCTGCGAAATCATAGTCTACGTCACAAACTCTTACCGATCTCTGCGTTGTCAGCTGCTGGCGGATCTAATACAAATTAAGTCTATAACATTGCAGCAAACGGGTCTGTTCTCTGGTTACTGATCTCACTTTTCTCCTCTCTGCAGCACCATGTGGAGGTAAAGAATGTATGAATGACGGTCAACTCAACACAGACACGTGCCAGTGCAAATGCAGTCCTCCTTTCAGTGGGGACATGTGTGAAAACTGTGAGTACACCTTACAAAGTTTTTCAAACCAGTTTGAAAAGAAAATGTAGCTCCGTAGGAAAATATTAAGCATGAATGAGATTGACTACCAACCAGTTCTCCAAAAAATATCCAATCAAAATGGTTTTGAATATAAATGTCATCCTGTTATTGACTGTGCTTTATATATGAACAGATTTTGTAAACGCATTGAGTCCATAGATAGTGATTCGATGCCGTGTAAATTAGTTGTTTTCTTATTAGTAGTATAACGCGTAGTGTACATCGATTATCCTTCACACAGTACTCGACTGATTGACTATTTGTTATAGTTTTTAAGTCTAGTGGGCAAAAGAAATTGGGCGTATATCGCTAAACTGGGAACCGGGATACCAAGCTCAGAGATAATCTGGGTCTTCAAGTATCGAATATTTGGTGGTTAGGTAGTTGAGAACACAGTCATTTATTTACTCTAATATACTGATGTCAATGACAAATAGTTACTGATTATAGAAATTGCTGAATTCTGCTGGGGTAGGTTAGAGGACTCCTGTAACGTAAAAGTGTTCTTCAGTTGGGATTTTCTCGGATGAACAGTGTTATTCATGTATTATGACACTGCCTTTTTTCGTTTCAGTGTCGTGTCCAGAGACAGACAAGTGGCACTGCCAATTTTTCACCCCAGACTTTTGCTCAACCTACGCCAATGTTCCACTGGACTGTCCCTACCTGTGCGGGATTTGCTCCTAGACACCTCGACTCCACCTGGCACCGTCACCTCTGCCAGCTGGTACGCCACGAACAGGAGGAGAACTGTTTGCTTAACGAAAGGACCGTAACTATATAGCACCCGCCGAACATGTGAACGAGTCACGCGGGTCAAATACGATAGAGCAAGGAAGAGACAAATGGGATATAGAGGGGAAAAAAAAAGAACAAAAGATAAAAGACATGAAGGATGGTCTCCCCCGAATCTTGACTTTGTAAGGGGGTTGAGGGGGACGGGGGAGAGGCGTGGGAGGGCAATGTAGTTAGGGCCCTATCTGAATTTGAAGTACGTCATAGTTGTCCTGTGTTGCATCGTCATGAGAATTTTTTCAACATTTACAGAGGGACTTCACAAACTCGATACATTTATCACAGACAACGTAAGTCACACAGTCATTGAAGAAAAGCTTGATAATGGTTTCATTTTCTTGGTTTGTCTAATAGTTTACAATTTTGTCTTCTTCTGACAAACGCACTCAAATGCAACAGACAAGCTGCCCTTGACTGTGAGGAAATGGTATGTTAGCTCGAGATTATGGAATGAAATCTCGTTAAAATTTTCCTGGTCAGCTACACTGGTATTAGGGAAGACATCAACTGAGCAGTCTGCTTCAGATGTCCTTAAATTTTTCGGATAATTTAAATAGTATATTTTGTTATAACACTCGACTCTCTTAAGTAGCGCTGCTACAACGCAGTACAGGACACAAAACGTAGATTTCTAGTTGCGATAAGTGAAATTTCTTTTCGTATCCAAATACTTTTCTTTTTTAAGGTTATTGATATTCCGACTCTGGTTTTTCTTTCATTTACTCTTTATAATTTTGGCTCACTGTGGCACCAGTTTGGCTGCGAGAGGACGGATTCCCCTGAGGTGGCAGATGTTTATCGAAAGTGATCTCAAATCACTCCATAATTCATCATTTCCAATACGGGTATCATGTGACATGTTGTATCACAGCATGACATCATCATTATGTGAAATCCCATGTGATATCAAAGGATATCAGTGATTTCTTTTTCTTGGCTTTTACTTGATTACAGCTGGATTTCTAGTTGTTGTTGTGAATTATAGTGGTTTTTGTTATCTTCAAATATTTACATATAAAGAGCGTTTTTCCAAAATTCGGGATGTAGTCTCTGAGTATCTTATGATATAAAAGAAAATAACATTAAGGTAATTACTCTTTACACAAAAAAATGACATATTTTTTTATTTACTGTTAAATGACATACCATTTGAGGGAGTGCGTGGTGATTTTAGTTCAATATAGTTTCGAATGAATTAACACTGAAATGCGTGTTTGAAATTACAATCAACTAATTTTTCTACGAAAGTGCATTTACAGAGTTTTGGAAAAACACTCTTTATAAGTACGTTGCAAACTGTAGATACTGTCCTAGGTGATATGAATTATGAATCAAGTCATACTGGATTTGTCCACCTTGAATCTTAATTCCGTCAACTCAGATATTTTTAACATGTTTTTATTTCCTATATACCTTACGGCTGTGAATTGTCAGTTTATGAACTCAAACTTAGTGTCAAAATTGTTTTCCATGGTGTATTAGATCAGATAGTTTACTCTTAGTACTGGTTTTTAATTTTTTTTTAAAAATTATTTTCTGTTTCACTGTGGCAATAATGTTGCCTTAAGAACTGTGCTAGATTTCGCTGTAAAGTAAAATCTTTCTGACCTCTTTTTCTTCGCTGAAACACTGACAAACACTCACTTTCACTTACGGCGAAATCGAGCTTTTCCATCTTATGTTTGTCTTCGTCCATCTAACTTGTTTTTGACACAGTCTGTTCTATTGGTTAATTTATCACTGTAAAATCATGGGGTAAAGGAAGTGTGCACAAGATTTCTACCTCGATTTGTTATACACAATTGTGAATATGTTTTGTTACATAAATAAACGAGGCAGTCTCTCGATCAAAGCAAAATAATCTTCAGTCGAATTGTTTTCTGTTTATTTATTATGACACAGGGGATCATTGAATGTGAATTACCAAGTTTCAGTATGCTTGATTCTGCTGTAACTTCTTCCTTTTTTTTACCCCTTTTCTATGCTGAGACACTGACAAACGCTCATTCGCTTACGGCGAAATCGAGTTCGTTCCGAGGTCTTACCGATCAAATTTCTAGAGAGAAAAAAAAAACAACAACAAATAATCAGCACTTTCTCATCCTTGAGCATTGTTGTTATAACATTTTAAAAGCAAAAAAAACAAAAACAAAAAAAAACATTCCAGGACAAGACTTTTTAAGAAGTGCAAAATGCTCCAAGGTAGTTAAAAAAATGAATCAAGGAAGCCTCAATAGTTGTTGCTTATTTCCAAAAACAAGAAAGAACGCTGTAATTCTCACCCCCAAGAATGCCAACACACATTTCTTGTCTCTGGTTAGCTATTTCTCAAAACTAAAACACGATTATGTGCGAACGTACCAAACATGAATACAATAAAACCTGTAAATGGCGACCATTGTTTATTCTTAGAACAATGATTGCCTTGAACAGTGTTCGTGATATGGAGATAACATATGGAAGAAATACTTATGAACAATCGTCCCTGATATCCGATTACCTGGACAGTTGATTACTATACATGTGGTGTCCAAATTAGTGGCTGTATACATCATTCTTAACATTACTTAATGCACTGCGGTATCCAAGGAAACTCCAAAAACATTTATGGTGTTCCCTGTAGTTAATTATTATGTCAATTAATGTATGGATTATGCATACAGCAGCAGATTCGACCGTAACCTGAACAAAGTTGGTCACCATATTGTTCGAAAATACCCAGGTATGTAATGGCCAGTGGTAGTATACATAATCCTTACGTTAGTAAACACACTGCGGTAACCACGAGAAACTCCCAAAACATTAGATTTACGCCTGTAGACAGAAGGTCAGCCGGCCTAACGCGCATGTGCGGAAACAGCAGAAATATCGAAAGAATAAGATAGACAGCGCGTAATTTAATGTTGGGTCAGCTGTGAATATAGTCTAAACCTCAGCAATTACCGACAAATGTGGGATTGTGGATCAGTTTGATTAACACAGTGACTATGCAACAAGACTGCACACTTAGAAATCGAATTTCCTGATAATTCAGAGATGTAGACTAGACTAGTCTAGGCTACCGGTAACCTACATTCACACGGCCTCGCTCGAGATCATGTAAACACAACTGATTGTTTTTTCCGCACATGCGCAATAGGCCGGCTGACCTTCTGTCTGCAGACGCAAGTAAACATTAGTAGTATTCACCGTAGTTAACGTAATACGTTAACGTATGAATAATGCACATGGTTACTGGTGAGGTAACTCCGCTCGTTATTTTGTGTGGAATATCAATGTAGCAAGTATAGGAATATTGGCAAGAAAACCCAAATTGAGGCCATTTTGCTTCAAACTATGAAAAGGTTATGTCTCGCTGTCAGTCGAAATATGACGTATGTCGCTAAACTAGGAACTGGGATATCGAGTTAAGAAAGTGACTGAGGCATTCCGTTATCGAACATTAAATTGTAGGTTGCGGAAATCGAAAGTACAGTACAATGCCCATTTTATGAGCCAGTGACAAGTGTTTGTGGGTAGATGGCAAGTCTGTATGAAGCGAATGTTATTATGACCTACATAGTGTACGTTTATTTCTAGCTTTTCTTTTTCATGAATCTTCGCCATTGCATGGGGATTGAATGTCCCACCCCTTTCCCTCTTTTTTTTGTTTGCAGCCAGATAATCTGACTGTACTTGGTGCTGGAACAACGCTAGTTCAAAAAAAAACGAACCAAAAGAAAAGTTATACTGTGTCTTATGAAACTGAGCAAAGTAAGCTTGCATTTGATGGAAGTAACTTACTACAGATTAATCAAAGGGCGACATGTGTCTCATTCTGAGTGGCTGCAGGACATATTTTTTACCTTGACCTGTCTATTAGGAAAGGTCATTAATGTTCATTCTCCGTCATGCCAAGTTTTCTAAGCACCATCTTGGTCAGGGATCGGCGACAGACCTTGCCCGTGCTAGTGGTAGGGAACGTGGAGAAGAAGAGGTAGTACTTGGGAACAGCAGTCATCTCAGAGCTCTCCTTGGTAAAAAACAAGGACTTGCAGTGGTTCTCCACTTCCTTCTCCGTTATGTTACTTTCGGGTTTCCGTACCAGGCATGCGCAGATCTCCTGGTACAGGACAGGGTCGGGAACCCCTACGATGACAACGCCCTAAGGGAGGTAATTTAAGATATTTTTTGTTGATATCTGACAAGCGCATGTTAAGTTTTGGTTATGGCAGAAAGTGAACAGGAAGATGGTTACGAAAAAGATTAATAGCAAAGATTGAGCGACACAAACTTTGACAACAAATGAAGGTTTATGCAATGTTCAAGTGGTAAAGAGAGACAATGTCCTTACAGTATCAGGTTTTTAGTTCACTGTTTCCACTTAAGATCAGTTAACCTACTGACGTTTTGAATTAGTCATCTCCACTGAGGCGATCAGTTAACCTACTGACGTTTTGAATTAGTCATCTCCAGTGAGGCGATCAGTTAACCTATTGACGTTTTGAATTAGTGAGGCGATCAGTTAACCTATTGACGTTTTGAATTAGTCACCTCCAGTGAAGGATCAGTTAACCTATTGACGTTTTGAATTAGTCATCTCCAGTGAGGCGATCAGTTAACCTACTGACGTTTTGAATTAGTCACCTCCAGTGAAGGATCAGTTAACCTATTGACGTTTTGAATTAGTCATCTCCAGTGAAGCTAGCTAGATCTAGTAGTGTGACTGCGTCAACAAATCTTGCTTCCGAAAGTAAAAGATGCATCAGCCAATGAAACCACTATAATGATTGTTGGAGTTGTGGCTTGCGTTGCCCGGATGACAGTACATGTATAACAACAGAGAGTGGTCCAATAAAAACGTACCTGCACGCCCGGACACTTAAGTATCCGGACCTCGAGCCACCCAGGGTACATTACGTACGAGCCCCGCATAATGGCGAACTTTTCCCTGCAGACGACTATAGCCTCGCCATTTCTGGTCATGTAGCCAATGTCTCCAGTTCTGGACAGATTTGTTGAAGATGACGATGTTAATGGATGGGAAAGACTTTAACACCTAAGATTTCTTACTAGAACAGCTTACACTTTAGAATGACTTCATGTCCTTTAAACATATCGTTCAGCAACCATGGTAGAGCAAAGGAGGGCAATATAATAATAATATGTTTATGTCTCTTATGCAGGCCTATGCCCACGAATGCGACTTCACATAACAAACCTGGCAAGTCAGACCACTCACTGATATTTTGAACTCTCTGGGGAACATGCAGTTCAGATGCTGAACATGAATATTCTGACAATATACTTAGAAAATAGAGCGGTAGACACGGTGCGGGAAAGGAGAGAGAGAGGGATGGCTCAGTGACTTTGAAATTTAAGTACAAAAATATCAGCCGCCCTCAGGTGAAGTTCTTTACCTCAAGACCTACCTGAACCAGCCGTCTGTTAAGAAGGACTCTGCCGTGGCTTTCTTGTTGCCTAGGTACTTGCGACACACTTGTTTACCTCGGATCAGAAATTCACCCATTTCACCTGCCGGGATCTGTACCAGAGAGAGAGAGAAAGAGAGAGGGAGAGAGAGAGAGAGAGAGAGAGAGAGAGNAGGAAGATGGTTACGAAAAAGATTAATAGCAAAGATTGAGCGACATAAACTCTGACAACTAATAAAGGTTTATGCAAAGTTCAAGTCGTAAAGAGAGACACTGTCCTGACAGTATCAGGTTTTAAGTTTATTGTTTCCACTTAAGATCAGTTAACATATTGACGTTTTGAATTAGTCATCTCCGTGAAGCTAGCTAGTAGTGTGACTGCGTCAACAAATCTTGCTTCCGAAAATAAAAGATGCATCAGCCAGTGAGACCACTATAATGATTGTTGGAGTTGTGGCTTGCGTTGCCTGGATGACAGTACATGTATAACAACAGAGAGTGGTTCAATAAAAACGTACCTGCACGCCCGGACATTTAAGTATGCGGACCTCGAGCCACCCAGGGTACATTACGTATGAGCCCCGCATAATGGCGAACTTTTCCCTGCAGACGACTATAGCCTCGCCATTTCTGGTCATGTAGCCAATGTCTCCAGTTCTGGACAGATTTGTTGAAGATGACGATGTTAATGGATGGGAGAGACTTTAACACCTAAAATTTCTTACTAGAACAACCTACACTTTAGAATGACTTCATATCCTTTAACATATCGTTCAACAACCGTGATAGAGCAAAGGAGGGCAATATAATAATAATGAGTTTGTCTCTTATGCAGGCCTATGCCCACGAATGCGACTTCACATAACGAACCTGGCAGGCCAGACCATTTAATGATATTTTGAACTCTCTGGTGAAGATGCAGTGCCGCTGCCATTTACAGATGCTGAACATGAATATTCTGACAATATACTTAGAAAATAGAGCGGTAGACACGGTACGGGGAAGGAGGGAGAGAGGGAAGGCTGAGTGGTTTTGAAAGTTAAGTACAAAAATATCAGCCGACCTCAGGTGACGTCCTTTACATATAGACCTACCTGAACCAGCCGTCTGTTAAGAAGGACTCTGCCGTGGCTTTCTTGTTGCCTAAGTACTTGCGACACACTTGTTTACCTCGGATCAGAAATTCACCCATTTCACCTGCCGGGATCTGTACCAGAGAAAGAGAGAGAGAGAGAGACTACTGAAGACTGGTCAATTTTTTAAAATGACAAGAAAAGTCTACGATCTAAAACATGAGAGGGTTGGACTGACTTAATGAATGCGCAGGACGTATTATTCCTTCATTAGTAATCACGCAGGTGTCAAAGTTAATATCTACGGTGGTTAGTGTATTATTTCTTAACTCTCTACTCTCCTAAAGGTTATTTCGTAAATTTATCCGCAAACAGTATATTATACAAGCTTTCATATCCCCGGAAGTTCTTTATTCACTAAAGGCTAAAAATCCCATCTTAGTCTAGAACTGGTGACATCTACATGCCTCCTTACACTTTGTACAGTCAGCTTTGCTTAAAACTCCTTTGCAACACGGACAATGTTGCAACTGAAAGGAGTTGCGATTATCCTCATTGCAATTAAGGGGATGCGATTGTAGTATAATGCTTTCTAGAGTCTCCATTAGTTTAACCTCTACATCCTGAAAATTCTGACCTGCTTAAGTTCCTTGTCCACGACCCTCAGCTCAACGCCTGACAGAGGATATCCGTCATGACAGTCCTCGAAGGTGTCCGGGTCAGTCACCGTCTTCGCTGTAGCCACTCCCACCTCCGTGGAGCCGTACGCCACGACAACAGTATCTGTGACTTTCCCGATGGATTCCATGTGGATCTACACGAGAGGACAAAGACAAAAGAACATCCACATACAGACCTACATATTTGTTTCCTAGAGTATTCTGATAGGTGGCTATAATATACATTAATCGCCTGTTACAACGAATAAGACAATGAAGGCAGATCGTCTTAACAGCTAAATGTGCCGATGATCGATTTATTTTACTCTATCCAAATCTCCCTCCTTACCATGCTGTACCTGCCATAGTGGCTGCCCTCCTCCCTTTTCCCTTCCGTCCCGAGACGAAATGTCAGATCCTCCTGCCGGAAAAAGACCAGTTCTCTTGTGCTGCATGGGTCAGTTTCTTCAGATGATAGTGTGGATGCTAGTTCCTGAAACGATCGCCACTCACTCTCCCCACCCCCACCTCCATAATCCCCTCGCGCGGTTTCGCACCTGTCCTTGTTCCTATTCATTCTGGCATTTGGCTGATCTCCTGAACTGACATGCCGGAATCTCCAGCCGGAAAATGGCCAGTTCTTCTGTGCGTGGAACAGTTTCTCTTTGTGGTGGCGTTCTAGTTCCCCATACTGCAATGTTTTACCTTTGCCACTTATTCCTCCCCTATCCCCCCTGTTCCGATCTCTCCCTGCCCCCCCTCCCCTTTCCTGTTCGCGGCTTTACCTTCCTAAGTGGTTGACCACCCAAACTGACATGCCGGAGTGTCCAGCCAAACGAGGGCCAGTCCGCCTATGCATAGAACAGTTTCTCCATGTGTTAGCATGAAAGCTAGGTCCTGAAACGTTTACCACTCACTCCTCCCACTCAATTCTCCCTTCCCCTCCCCAAAAACCATCCCATCCTTCCCGTCCGGTTTCGCTCCTGCCCCCACTCCCGTTCGTTCCGGTGTTACCTTCCTAAGTGGTTGACCGCCCGAAATGACCTGCCGCAGTCTCCAGCCGGAAGATGACCAATTCTCCTGCACATGGGACAGTTTCTCCAGGTGATAGGGGACCATGAAGGCCACAGTGCATCTCTCCTTACAGATCAAGTCCCACATGAACCTGACCGGAACAGTCCAAAACAAGATTTCAGAACAGTCCAAGGTATTTTTCTGCTCAAAATGGGTCAGCTTCTATCATTATGGGATCTAAGTGAGGCAAATATAAATCCACCTTATGAGTACTGCGTTAGTTAACTGAGCATCGTAACAAAGTAAGACAAACAAAGCTCAGCAGACTAATAAGGTCCAGAGGTGTTGGAACTTTACCATTCTTAGGTAAAGTACATAAATAAACTCGTCAAATGTGGGAAAGGAAGTGAGGATAGATTTAGTGTGATTTTGACGGCTTCGTTAATGTCAGAACCACGTCTTTCATAAATCCACATACTTCGTAAATCAATAGCTGAGTGAAGCAAAATTTATTGTGGACATGTTCTGAGAAGACAACAGCTAGAGCACTGGTAACAACTGAAAATCTAAAGTGTAAACGCAGCACACAAAAAAAACAAAAAAAAAAGGAAGACAACGAAAGAAAATTCTGGATGGCTCGGCAAGTTGGTTGAGAACAAACAGTATTGGAGAAATGCTGAAATGGACAGTGAATGGATAGACGAAAGTGGAAGTCCATGATCTCCTACCCTAGTCGGACATGATACCTACAGAAGAAAAAACTGAAGAAAGACGTTCTTGTAAAACACTTATGCCTGGTTGGCATCACCTCAGGAGAGGTATAAGCCAACGAGATACTGTGTAAAGGCTTCTCGTTGAGGTTTTTGTGGGTCAAGGTGGATTGTCCTGCTTGAGTGCTGTTTACCATTATGGATCATTCTTAATATAGGTGATACCATAGACGAGAAGAAGTGCATTTTGGGTAGTGTCAGGGTCATGAAAAGGAAAAAGAAAACACCTTTTATAGGTGATACCTAGAGACCCTCTCTCTTCCACAATCTCCCTTATCCTAACCCTGGCCTTAACCTTAATCCCAGAACAGCTTGGGAGAGTCTCAGAATTTCGTCCAGTGGACAGAGCACACTTCGTAACCTGGAAATAATAATGTCGTAAATCCTTGAAGTCATTTTTTTGTCGACTTACGACCGTATTAATCCCCGGCGGGACGTATAAATTGAAGTAATGAAGTGAATTT
>JAWQUT010000243.1:1129792-1141999 GCA_033807755.1 Ellobium chinense
GGGGGGGGAGGGTTGAAAGGGAGGGGGTGGAAAAAAAAAAGATAATATGGTTTATATCATCAACTTTGGGGCTGTTGAATAACAGAATCGATTTGTGGGACTGTTGATTAATGAATCGATTTACGGGGCTGTAGAATAACAGAATCACTTTATGGGGCTGTTGAATAGTAGAATCGATTTTCTCGACATGGGGTCGTCCATTAATTTGCATGGCACTTGATTTTGTGGATTGTATTTCAAGTTTTTCCATGTCCCCAGACACTTTGAGAGCGTCTATTCTCCGTTCCCATGTATACGAACATTTTATACGCTTCTATTATTCCCATTTACATCTCTTTCACAGCCCATCGGGGAAAGCATACAAAATAATAATAATAATAATAATAATAATAAGGACATCAACAATAATGAGAATAAAAAAAATAATAGTGATAATAATATTATTGTTTATAAATCTCGTACCGAGGCTAATGCCTGCTCACACAGTTATTACCCAAGCAGGCCTGATCACGCTATGACTTTCTCCTAGGAAGCATGCAGTGCCATTGCAATTGGCAGGCGCTGATCACAAATATTCTGACGGGCTCTTCCATTGCCCATAGCCAGGAACGCATTTATTTACATTAGATGGACTGAGGAAAACGTGAATGATTTAACTTTCCCAAAGCATTTATAACATGACCGTGGTCGGGAATTGAACCAACGATCTTTTCATCCTAAGTCTCCAACGCCCCATCCGATTCGCTACACCGCTGCAGGCGCCCAAATGCTCTCTTAATCCTCCGCCTCCTCCTTTTGTATATTTTTAGAGCGATGCAGGCAAATCATCGCCATCTGAGCACATGTTTACTATGAGTAACGTAAGCATCCGAGAGCCTAATAACAGAAAGCCCGATGGGCTGTGAAAGAACTGATGTAAAGGGGAATAACAGAAGCGTATAAAATGTTCGTATACATGGGAACGGAGAATAGACGCTCTCGAAGTGTCTGGGGNGGGGGGGGGGGTGGAAAAACTTGAAATACAATCCAGAAAATCAAGTGCCATGCAAATTAAATTTATGGACGACCCCATGTCGAGAAAATTGATTTTATTATTCAACAGCCCCATAAAGCGATTCTGTTATTCCGAGAGCCTAATTGAAATTTGCCCAAAGGCAAATAACCGTTTTTTTTCCTTTACATTCACTTACAAGAAATTCCGTAATAATTAAGACTCCTTTAACATTTTCAGATATATTTATTGAACCTTTCTTTTTTTGTAAATAATAACGCCTTAAAATATAGGGCTAACTGGATTTTGTTCTTCTCTGAGACATGAGAGTGAAACATCTGTAAAACCTATCGCTGACCCTTGCGATATCCTGTTTTGTAAACAGGACCCGCATACCACACTTGAAACTTCATCGCACTGTTTCTCACAAAATATATTAAGACCCATTCTGTTTTGTCATCGGGGCATTTTTTTTTGAAAATTGTACCTGACCTGATCAGAACACTGGCAATTTTCAGTCTTTTCAGGAGTGCGAAAACTTATAAAATGGGTACAAAATAACCAAAACATTTCATTTACACAGTGGAAAATTGTGACCAAGACGTGTCAATGGTTGTATCTCTCTCCTCATGAGCTCTGAGCTACGACTGATTAAAAAGCTTGAGATTTCACAGGCCTTCTCCCGTTTACATTCCTGCATACCGGAGGGTAAAAGCATCCGAGATCAACTTCAAGGTTTTTAATTAGTTTTCTTAAGGCCTTTCGGAATATATTCCTAGGACAATGAAGAAATATTTGTATCTCTAGTTTAAGAGAATGAACAGGTGTATTTTGAACGTCCACGGCATTCTATAGTAGGCAGCTGGAGAAAGAAGAAAAGCTAGCAGGCAATACAGAGATAGAGATTCTTTCTGGTTACGCGGTCAGAAATATTACTAAAGAACAGAAAGAAATACATGAACAGAAGCCATACACGAACAGAAAGAAATACACGAACAGAAAGAAATACCAGCTGCATGGACAAATGTAAGGCCAAGATGCTATAGGTTTCCTATTCCGAAAAACAATAGTAAATACAAAGTTGTATATTGGACAAGGTGTTCTAGCTTGTAGGGATTTTTCTCTTATGGCAGTGTATAATTGTTTCACAAATAGTCATTTTCTGCTTCTTGTTCGCTTTTGGTAGGTTTGGGGNGAGTAAGGTGGGTAAACTAGGATTTCTATTTTTTAGTAGTGAAATTTTATTTTCCCACTAAATTTGCTTCAAAATTGTATAGAGGGAAATGTAAGGAAAAACATTTTCTCTGTAGGGCAAAAATACATGAACAGAGTGGCAACACTGATTGGAGGGAACCTGCAGAAAGGGTCTGACTGTTTTACACCTTCGAATGCTGATTATTGTCATCTGAACTGTTTATATTATGGTCTTGTGTTCAAAACTGTTGGCGTTACTGACATGAAAGGCGAAATTAAATGTTTGTCTTTAGATGTATATTTAATTCTTGTTCACATATTTCCTAAAATTAGCATTTCAATTCCGTGGCTTGTTTAAGGTGCATGTTAGAGACCTTTGTGAATAAAGCATTCATAAAAGAATGTAATCATTTGTCTTTAAAAGAGAGCAGTTTTCACACTTTTGATAAATTATAAACTTCTGACTTTTTTTGCAGATAACGACAATATAAAACATAAACTGTCTGAAATGGGTTGACATTCACAATTTGGATAATCCTGCAACGTGCTTACTCAGGGAAGATAATACAAAATATATTTAGTTTCATTGGCTGATCCATTTCATGTTTTTGAGTTCATTAGAAACACAATTGCTTGCAGACATACAGTATGAAAACAGAATTTCACTGGTTGTCATGTGTGTCTCCATTTATTATTGGTTTTTATAGATATTGTCATACTCATTTCACATTTGCCTAAGATATCTTTTGAGATTTTGAGAAAGTTAGTACTTTCAACTTGCTGCTCAAAGTAAAACAGTGAGGTTGATGTGGTTTAGCTTGTAAAATTGGGATGAAATAACAAGTCAAAACTCTACATCTCTTTAATGGGAAAAATGGATGAATGAAAGATCATAGTAATATAAACAACTCAAATCATCAAAAAAATGACTTAGGCAAAGGCGAATTGAACATGAAAATATATTAATTGTAATCAGGACATGTAAGAAATGGTGCTTAAATGCTGTATTGCTTCATTTCAATGAGGGTAAAGTGCCTAAAGGTGACTAAGATCAGCATGTAGCCTTTACATGTGTTTTGTTTTTCCAGTACAGTCAGAGTTTAAAGACCAACATAACGTATGCTTTGAAAAGGAAAATAAACAAACTACAGACTGAAAAAAAGTATGGAATAAAACAATGAGGCCTCTGTTGTTTACCTGTTTATTATTTGAAGTAATTTCATCCATATTTACACAATATAAAACAAATAGCATATTAATTTCAGTGCACTAGATCTTATGACAATCATAAGTAAACATACAATATATACCTTATGATCACTTCATTTTTCCCCAGATTTCTTTGGGAGAATAATGTGGATGCTATGGCACCCAGATATTCTGATCTGAAAAATGAAGATGCCTTAATGAGTTTCCTATGTATGACATACTGTTCTTTTCATCTTATTTGTACATGAAAAACATAGCAACTACTTTCTACTTTAAAACATTTCCCAACCTCTTAGTAATCTTGGTAATTGTGCATTATTGTTACACCTCAAGTGAACATTGCAATTCTTCAGTTGCACTTATATAAAAATATAAAAGGCAGTAAAAGAATCAGGGCAGGAAAACACTCTCTCTAATTGAACTGTCATACATGTTAGTATTTAAAACATCATCATCCACCCAAAAACTTTAACATTAGGAAGGCCACATGGATCTCATGATTAATGCCTCTAAGCATTAGCTTTTAGTAACCCTTTATGCTATTCATGCTGTCCTGGATAGGTCAGGTACATCATCCACATGAAACTGTAGAATTCCATTTCTGAACTCACAAGTAACATCATAAAAACCCATATGCTGTGAGGGATAATAGGTCCTCACACTTCCTTCAGAACTTTAATTGCCTTGGATGTAAAGGTAGTTGTCCAATCTGTCAAGATGAGATATCTTACAAAGTTATTGTATGTAGCTGATATTCTAAAAAGAAAGAGTAAGAAATATCTCCATATTCTTCTCATTTCACTCATTAAAAACTGTATTATGATTGTCCATAACAAGTCTGTTTCACACATAAACAGTTATTTAATCACTTCATATCATTGAACTTCTAAAGTGAATCTGGGCATTGTACGAGAGTTGTACCAGAAGTTATGCACATTGGTCCATAACTGCTTTTTAGGCATACAAGCTGTATGTATCAAAATAAAGCTTATCCTCTGTACTCTCAAACATGCTTTTCTGTTAATACATTTGATGCAGTCATTGTTAAAATGACACCAAAAAGAAGTTTGTATACAACTGTGATTGAAAAGAATCAGAATCCAGCCAATGTAGGATTTTAGATGTCCAGAAGGAAGGATTTTGATGCAAAAACAAAGAAATTCTATGAAGGCCTGGAAAATGTATTTCAACATTCATCTTGCTCCTATGGCATAGCTTGTAGATAGATTCTAGTGTTTCAAGAGGGAAAAATGGCTTTCCAATGATTCAGGAGCATCAGTATCAGCTGGGAATGTGCAAACTGTGACATGCTGAAAAAAGTAATAAAACTAAAGCAGTCCAAATAAGCAAAACCTGTAACCTCTCATATGGTATCATATACCATGCGATTCGCAAAGAAACTTTGACTTTAAAAGATTTGTGCAAAATGGATACCCTATCCGTTAAGTGACAATAAAAAAAAAAAAAGAGGGTTAGATGTCCTCATGCCCTGCATGCTAAATGTGACCTCAGGGACCAAATAAGTGATTGACTGACATGAAACTTGACAGCTCTAGGATCTCTTCAAAACAGTTCAATAAGATGTAGACAGATGACAGAGAAAACCAACTGGTTGTTTCAAAGCCTGATCTTCTGAGTAAAAAAGAGGATATTTTGGGGTTAATCACACTTGACCTATTGCATGCCAAACCTAACATGACACTTCCTTAAGCTATCACAGCAATTAAAAAGAAACGCCATAATGTTCGCACTACAAGAACATTACTGTTACAAAATAATTCAGGGATGATGCAAGGATGACAATTCGGTTTCGAAAAGACCAGACGGTACAAGCTTTATCTCGCCTACAATCAAACCTGACTTAGCACCATGCAATCGTTGGATTTTTGGTAGATTGGAAATCCAAACTTGCTAATTAGGCTATAATTGACTGATCTGCTCACTGTCATCACTGTCTTCTTCGCCTCAGCTTTTTAGACTTGATATACTGGAGTAACTGGTACTGGTCCTGATTCTATTTGAAAACTATCGCAACATTAGACGCGATCTTACCTCTGGAAGAATGCCGTAGACTCCAAATCTAAACCTCATGACAACGCAGTGTTACTCAATCTTCCACTTATCGTGACTTGACAGTATGGTTGAAGACTAGAGTGGTGTAGTCTAGATCTAATCAATGCACAATAATATCTCCCTGAAAATCTACCACCAATAGGTTAAGAAAGTCTACATCGAGTCAAAATTTAGTCTTCTTAGAGAACTTTGTAGCCAGGCTAGACCATCAATCTATGGGTTGGAATTCCAAATGAGAATCACACCTGGGCCTCCTCTCAGGATCTGATGACTAGTCTAAGATTAGTCTAAATGAACTGTATCATTACCACAGTGATGCTGTTCCGAGAGATAGTCCAAACCTCGATGTTCCTGTCTGGATGAACATAAGGATTAGGGACTCGTTTTGACTGATACTCCTGTCTTGATGGGCATTAGGGTTAGGGTTAAGGGAAGGGTTAGGCTTATGAGGCAGGATTAGGGATAGAGTTTGGGTTCTATTAATAGGCATGACTTCTGTTTAGGAATGCGAGTCTGATTAGGAATTCTTTCCCAAATATGAATCTAGACTAGATCTAGATCTACACTCCACTCTCCAGTGGTAAATCGACTTACTCAGCTCACCTTCTTTGCCGCTTAGATCTATCCGCCGATCTACATTGTTCTGCAACGGGTTCAAGGACAGTGCTTCACAAAATTCTGACGTCTATCCTTCTCTGTTGTCATCTTGTAAACTGGTAAACTTTCTAAGTCAGAGTGAGGTGCCTGCTTCATCCTCCTCGATCAACATCGTCGAAAAAAAAGTGTGGCTTTTAGTGGCGGGCGGGTATCGAAGCGAGTAGTACTTGAGTATCGGCGAGTATTGAATACTTTTTACATTATCTCTTTTGCAGCCTAATAAGCCTAACATTTTGGAGTATTCTTTTTAGTCTCATGCATTTCTTTTTAGCTCTAAAAAGCTTGCAAGTTTCTCAATTTCTCTGGGAGATATTTCAGTAGGGGAGCATTTTCTTTCATTTCACCTTGTGACAAATCATTACATTAACATGCCTCAAGGCCTCTTACCGAGAAGAGTACGCACAATATTTGTAGTTTTACCAGTAAATGGTAGACTTGAAGCAATATTGTCATTCGATATGACCTACTATATTGTTATTTCATTGATGACCTTACAGAATCATTAATTATCCTGGTCAGAGGGAGATGACTTGATAGGACGAAGTCAAGAAGCAGCAAACTTGTCACAAGTAGCAATATTCGTTGTAATTTAATGGTGTAATTTTGGATTTGAAAAAGAACAAGAGTCAGCAAATTCTGGTGTAAAGTTGTAATGATTTCTTTGGACTTTTTATTTGTCTGATTTAAAACGATAAATTTATTGAGTACAGTCGTGAAGAGTAAGTAGACTATCTATTATAATACCTTGTTTCGTATAGATATGCAAAATGGTGTATCGACCCAACGCTACAAGTAGTTCCCTTATCCGGAAGTAAACAAAGCTTATCTGCCCTTGATTATCTGCGAACGGGTACAATATTTGTCGTGCAATTTCACGAAGGCTATTGCGCGAACTGAAATTTTCGATCCATTATCTTAACGTTCGTTAATCTAACGAACGCTATTGCGCAAGATGTCTATTAATAATTGATACGGTTAAAATGATGATGGTATTGATGATGATGACATTAAATCCTCCAGCTCAGCGTGACAACTGTACTACTGGATTTCAGTCTGTTGTACTAGGGCTGGACAGTAATTCTACCTTTGGGACTCACTTTTTGTAAACATGGAAGGGAGCCCTCCCATCGTCATTCCAATGACCTACACGCAATTACCGAAACAAATGGGAATAAATATTTTAATTTTACTGTTTGATTCGGTCTGTGCAGAATTCACGTGACACTTATGTCTCTCTAGATATCGCTACGGAACAATAACGTAAAGCGGGATAGAGAGCTGCGGAATATAAATGGAGATGGGGTAGTGGTAAGAACAAACCCGCTTGCGTGCTCATGACAGTACTATCATTGTATCTTTGACATTTTGACATGTATTTCCGAAATAATAAAAAAAAAATGTAGGTCTACATCTAACAATTTTATTAGGAATATGGTTCTTTTTGCTGACGATAAAGCTGTGTGCGTAATATTCAGTGTTCCTTTCTAATCTCATCTGTGTGGATTACAATGTTGTTCGTCAATATGGAGCCACAGAATGTCTTATGTTTTATCACTGTTGACAAAGACATATTGAATAGCCAAGGCAAGATACCATGACAGCTAAATATTAACAGACAAGCGATCCAAAGTCTATCAGTGGCTTTATCAAGAACAAGCAGTTTCATCACGGACAAAATGAGAATTTGAGTTTACATTTAAATACGTGTCAGTTTGGAATATCTTTTATCACATTGTCAGTGTGACACAGATGAAACGCGACATTTTTCTGCTTAATATGCACTGTAACCTTATACTTCGTCGCCAGCTTCCGGATTTGTAGATAGAAGTCATGCTCCAAATACTGATCACCTCGGGATAACGGCTATCAGTCAGGTGATTTCAAAATGCTTTGACAACATGCCGATGTAGGATTGGGAATGCAATGTTGCTCCATAGTAAGCGAATAGGATTTCACCATCACACTGAGCTTCGAATTCCACGAACAAAACAACAAATAAAAACACGACTCTAGAACTATAAGTTAAGACAAACATTATTTAAAAGCCCTTGGAACGCTTTCGCATTTTCCCAATGCTTTGTAATAATTATGTCTGCAATTTAGGGTGTCAGGTAAAGGAAGGTTATATTATGTGTTGTACCCAGTCAAAAAGAGACTTATATCACTGAACTAGGAATTCAGATATCAGGCTCTCAAAGTGAACATAGTCCTCTGGTATGAAATTTTTGATTGTTGTGGAAATAAAGAGGAACATCATTTTTGAACGAACACACACGCACGCACACTCTCTCACACACACACACACACACACACACACACACACACACACACACACACACACGCACAAACAAAAAAAACCAACCACATTGGTTCTATTGGTAAAAAGATAATAATTCTGGATAAATTTGACTTTTTTGTATGGTATATTAGAAGCATTAATAGCATGAATGTGTTCTTCAAACATTATTTTATTTTAATATTATTTCCATTGCATGGGGCAAGCCGCTGTCAGCTCAAACAACTATATTTTATCTCAGGCTAGAATCATGCAAGGTCAGTTGTTGTTTTTTTTTTAAAACCTAATTCATGCCCGGATCAAACTTATCGGATTTAGTCAGAATGTGACCTATACCTCTTTTTGACTGGCTTCGTTGCATAGTTGGCCATAGTGAATCTAGAAGACGGAAAGAAAACTATACAGGAAGGAAACACCGAGGTGGTTCGTAAAGCTGACAATGGATAACTTCACTACGGCGATATCAGCAGCCAACACATATTTTGGTAACATCACTTTACTACCACGTGAACTTCCCACCTTCACAATGTGCTTGAAAAATGATTCTACTGTAAGGTTTTGGGCACTGAATAATGAATCGTTAGGAGAAATTTCAAGACTATGTGAGGCTTTTGCAAAGATTAATGCTATCATGCCACTGATACCACTATCAGTTGGTCTGCCAGGAAATCTTGTGGCATTTTTCACGGTTCTTAGTTTTGACTTATCTTCATCTACGTTTTTGCTCGCTCTTTTAGCCACTGGTGACTTCTTGGCCCTCACGTTTAAAGGCATGGAATACATTACTTGGTATTATCAGTTCCTTGAAATTTACAACAACCTCTGGTTTGCGAACGTGGTGGCTTTCTCTGGTGTTTACCCCAACTAGGTGTTAGTCATAAGCTGCTTTGAAAGACTTGTTGCCATCCGTTACCCACTACACCTTCGGACCGTGTTCACCCTGAAAAGAGTGGTAATCAGCGGGCTGTTGCTGGCGTTAACAGTGGTTGTGATGATTGTGGTCGTCACTCTTACGATGGATTTTCTCAGCGTGGGATGGACGTTGCTCTACCAATGCTTTTACTCATTCATTCCGGCCAGTTTGATTCTCGTTGGCACAGTGCTCATGACCAGAGAACTGAGAAAAGCCCGAAAGCGGAGGGAGGACATGACGGGTCAAAGTGACGCATCTCAGGCTTCGAACCTGATCAGTAATATAAATCAAATGATGATTGTTGTGGCTATTAGCTTCTTAATTCTCACGACCCCTCTCTGCATCGTTATGGCAGTTTTATTACCATCGGGTTATGGATGGGACCCGCCTGTTGCTGCTATCAAGTTTCAAATCTTCGTAATAGTGGCTATGTGCTTAGCCCTTTTCACACATGCCATAAATTTCTACCTTTATGTTTTAAGTGGACGCAGGTTTCGACAGAAGCTGTTTCATATGCTAAAGTGTAAGAAGTAAAATCAAGTCTAGTCTGTTACTAGTACACACGTAAAAAGTTAAATCATCAAATTGGGTGGTCAAAAAAAAAAAGTTTACTTATTTTAAAATTGAATAACTTTAGTTCAATTTGTATAATGGATTTTGTCTCCTAGAACTGCACATTTCAATTGTCTAGGTGTTATGGCACAGCTTAAAAACTGAAGACACGCGTCGAGTAATGTCATGCCTGGTGTTCATTTAAAACATTGGCCCTGGCATGTCATTATTTTGTTGATATGACATAAGCATTGTAACTAGTTCAACAACACTTGGATCAATAATAGACAATATATATTTTTTCATGGGCTTAAAATGTTTTTCCTATTACTATTTTAACTCTTGTAGTTCATTGGACTTTGAATAAGGGGGTAAACTCTTTTCCTTGTGCTATGCTGTGAGTCTCTAAGCTTGTAAGTTGCTTATGTTGGTAGCTGTTGTAGTCCATCATTCTGTATGTGACTGTATGAGACATAGCGTCCAAACTTGTAATGATTTCCACTTAAAGTAGTGTTAAATGTCTTAATGAATACCCATATCACCTTACTTTTTCACTTTTCGTAAGTTGTTAGGGGAAATAATAACAGGTTAGGTTAAGTGGATAACCTGATTTTCTTCTTTTCGATAGTAAAGTCATAGGATTTTTTCCATTAAATCTGATCCAGCATTATGTGTAGGGAATGCAAGGATAAAGATATTTTACTGTAAGAGAAATACATATTATGATCAGAGTGGCAACACAGATTAGACAGAACCTGCAGAACGGTTTTTACCCTTGTGTTGTTGTTTTTTTTTTATTTTAGCCCAAACCTGCTGATTATAATTGTCATTTCAACTGTTTCTATAATAACTGGTCTTGTGTTCAGAGTTGGCACTAGTGACACGAAAAGGCAAACAAAACGGCTTGAGATTTATCTTTGATTCTTTTTTTATATATTTTTTTGTAGCTTCTATTACTTTTGAGATTCAGTGACAATCCCGTGGGGGAGAATGAGACATACAGACAGACAGAAGACAGAGAAAGAGACTGAGAGAGAGAGAGAGAGAGAGAGAGAGAGAGAGAGAGAAAGACAGAGAGAAAGAGAGATGCACAATAGCTTAACGAGAGGCCACTGGCAAAGGAAGAGAGCAATAATAACTGGTTGATACAGGATGCAGATAAACTATTAGCATGGCTGAGAACGCTCGCCCACATGTGGCATTACAGTTGACAGATTCGGCCGTTATGGCTTCTTGTTATGAAGGAAGCCAAACGCTAAGCAGAAATGGCGGCTAATCGAGCTATAGCCATTATTTCTATATATGATTTATAGGATATTACACAGTTTCTATATATTTATTATTCATAGAATATTACACAGCTTCTGTCCTTGAACTTTCGGCAAATGAATTACAAATAATTTGGGAGGGCTGACTCGCTGCTGTTTTGAAGGCTGTTGCTATCTTGTCATGAGTGTGACGACAATATTTTGCCTTAATGTGGGATTGGTGACCCCAGTAATCAAATTATTTAATGTAAGCGGAGAGAGAGGCACGACAAGTATCATCCAAAGAGGTTATAATACTAACACAGTCGATGGTCTTATTTAGTGCTACCAGCAGCCCTTATTAGGGGTGACATGGCAAACAGTGCTTTTCAGGGCGAACCAAAATAAAACAACAGCCCTTTTCAAGGTATCCTAAACCAACAGCTCCTGTCAGGGCTAACACAAGTAAAACAGCCCTTTTCAGAGCTAATTTAAGTAAAACAACAGTCCTTTTCAGGGCTATCCTAAACCAGCAGCCCTTGTCAGGGCTAACATAAGTAAAACAACAGCCCTTTTAAGGGGTAGCTTAAGCCAATAGCCCTTTTAAGGGCTAACATATTTTTTTTTAAAAAAACAGTCCTTTTCAGGGCTACCTTTTTAATGAGGCCACAGCACGGCTGTGACGGTCCCAAGCCCGTAAAAACTCAGAGGGAAAAGGTCAAAAAAAGAACAAACAAAAAAAAAAACTTACAAATTTAGGCAGCTATAATATAATATACTTTCAAAATCTATAATTGTTTATTTATTTTATCATAATTCTTTAATTTAGACTATATTCTGCCTTTAACATGAAAAATGTCGGTTTAAAGGCACTGTTACACATAAAAAATGCGACGTAAATAAACACACACGCGCACACACTCCCTTATCTGTTGCGCAAAGCCTAGCCCTCGCAGCTGGCCTCGCCAACCTGCTTGCCCCACCGTCGGCGCCATTTTGGGTCATCAATTGTTCACACCACGCGCTGAGCCACGAGTAGCGAGTGCGGGGTCTAGTTAGTATTATAACGTCTTTG
>JAWQUT010000243.1:1142217-1152256 GCA_033807755.1 Ellobium chinense
CCCCTTAAGCGAATAGCCCTTTTAAGGGCTAACATAATTTACAAAAAAAACAACAGTCCTTTTTAGGGCTACCTATTAATGAGGCCACAGCACGGCTGTGACGATCCCAAGCCCGTAAAAACTCAGAGGGAAAAGGTCAAAAAAGGACAAACAAACAAAAAAAAAACAACTGCAAATTTAGGCAGCTATAATATAATAGTTTTTCTATTCAAAATCTACAATTGTTTATTATTTTGTCAATGTCATAATTCTTTAATTTAGGCTACATTCTGCCTTTAACACGAAAAATGTCGGTTTAAAGGCACTGTTACGCATAAAATGCAACGTGGACAAACACACAAGCACGCACACTCCCTCATCTGTTGCGCAAAGCCTAGCCCTCGCAACTGACCTCGCCAACCTGCTTGCCTCACCGTTGGCGCCATTTTGGGTCATCAATTGTTCACGCCGTGCGCTGAGCCACGAGTAGCGAGTGCGGGGTCTAGTGTAATACATGTATTATAACGTCTTTGGTATCATCAGACATAAACGGAACTGCGGTAGACATCTAAATATTTTTTTTTTTATACACAAGTACGTACTCAAAGATTCATCACAGTGCTGAATCGCATTGTGAATGTGATTCATTTGTAAGAGACCTAACACATAAGGGTGATGACCGTGTCTTCTGAATGATGAAAACTGAGTAAGTCTTGTAAAACGCCATGTGACCATGATCTGCCGCCTGCGAGAAATCTCACTTGGCAAAGTGCCCGAGCGACAGTCGGGAGGTCTCAGGTTCGATCCCTGGTCAGACAGCTTGGTTTGCTATCGTTTTTCTTTATTCTTTCGTTCTTCTTCATTTGTTGTGCACGATCTAATATAATAAATGACCAATTTATTTACTTTCGCTTTTAATTTTTTTTTTCTTTTCATGCACCCTACGTATTCTTCTTTAGTAAGTTTCTTATTAATAACTGATGCAGTTGACATGATTATGATAATGATGATGATGACATTAAATCCTCCAACTCAGCGTGACAATTGTACTCTTGACCTTCAGCCTGTTGACCGAGGGATGGACAGTAATTTTACCTTTGGGAGTTACTGCTCTACTGTTTGGACATCAAATATTAAACACCGCCGAATAGCCATTAGCAGGCAGACACGTTTCATTGTCCTCTGCGGCTGTAGGGGTCACTCAGAGATATAAGTTGGGAGCGAGTAATGAGAACGCTGACCAGGTCCATATTTTGTAAACATGCAAGGGAGCCCTCCCATCGCCATTCTAATGATCTACACGAAAGTACCACACCAAATGGGAATAAATATTTAATTTTATTGGTTGGTGCGGTCTGTGCAGGATCATCGTGACATTTATGTATCTCTAGATATCTCTAACGTTAGGGAGATAGAGAGCTGCGGAATATAAGCGGAGAGGGGGTAATGTTAATATCAAACCCGCTTGCGTGCTCATGACAATACTATAACTGTATCTTTAACACTTCGACATGTATATCCGAGCTTAAAAAAAAACCAAACTGTAGGATGTAGGTCTACATCTAACAATTTTATGAGGAATATGGTTCTCTTTGCTGACGATAAAGCTGTGTGCGTAATTTAGTGTTCGTTTCCAATCTCATCTGTGTGGATTACAATGTTGTTCGTCAATATGGAGCAACAGAATGTGTTATGTATTATTACTAATGACAACGACATATTGACCAGCCAAGACAAGACACCATGACAGCTAAATACTAGCAGGCAAGCGATCGAAAGGCTATCAGTGGCTTATCAAGAACAAGCAGCTTCTTCACGGACAAAATAAGAATTTAATTTTACGTGTAAACACGTATTAGTCTGGAGTATCTATTACCCCATTGCCAGAGAGCCACAGATAAAAAGCGACAATTTTATGCTTAATATGCACTGTAATCTTATACTTCATCGCCCGCCTCCGAATTTGTAGAAGTCATGCTCCAAATACTGACCACCTCGGGATAACGGCTATGCAGCCAGGTGATTTCAAGATGCTTTGGCAACATGACGATGTAGGATGGAAGTGCAATGTTGCACCATATCAAGCAAATAGGATTTCACTATCACACTGATCTTTGAATTCCACGAACAGAAAGAACATGACTCTAGCACTATAAGTTAACACATACATTATTTAAAAGCTTTTGGAACGCTTTCGCATTTTCTGAAAGCTGTGTAATATGTCTGCAATTTGGAGTGTCAGGGAAAGGAAGATTATTTGTGTTTTACCCAGTCAAAATCAGGCCTATATTACTGAACTAGGAATTGAGATATCAGGCTCTCAAAGTGAACATAGTTCTCTGGTATGAAATTTTGTATTGCTGTGGAAATATAGAATAACATCATTTCTGAACACACAAAAAAACAAGCAGAAAAAACCCCATCGAGTCTATAGGTAAAAGGTCAGTAATTCTGGATGTATTTGAGTTTTTGTGAGGCATATTAGATGTATTAATAGCACAAAATTGTTCTTCAATCATTATTATATTTGAATTTTGTTTCTATTGCATGGGGTAAGCCGATATCAGTTCAAACAACTATATCTCAGGCCAAATTTTTCACCTAATTTAAGCCCATACTAAACTTTCATGTCATATCTGATCTGATTTAGTCAGATCGCGACTTATGCCTTTGTTTTTTTTTGTTTTTTTTGGACTGGTTTCAATGCATAGTTTGCCAAAGTGAAAATAGAAGACGGAGATAAGAAGCTATACAGTACCAAGATGAAGTAAATTCGACAATGGATAACTTCACCACGACGATATCAACACCCAGCACATATTTTGGTAACATCACTTTACTACCTCCTGAACTTCCCAACCCCACAGTGTGCTTGTACACTTATTCTATTGAAAGTTTGTAGGCACTGGATAATGAAACGTTAGAAGAAATTTCAAGACTATGTGACGCTCATGCAAAGATTAATAAAATCATGCCATTGATAGCACTATCAACTGGTCTGCCAGGAAATCTTGTGGCAGTTTTCACGGCTCTTAGCTTCGATTTATCTCCATCTACGTTCTTGCTCGCTCTTTTGGCAGTTGGTGACTTCGTAGCCTTGGCGTTTAAAGGCATGGAATACATTACCTGGTATCATCAGTTATTTAAAATTTACGACAACCCCTGGTTTGCGAACCTGGTGCCCTACTTTGGTGTGTATCCAAACTGGGTATTAGTTATAATCTGCTTTGAAAGACTTATTGCCATCCGCTACCCACTACACCTTAAGACCATGTTCACCCTGAGGAAAGCGGTAATCAGTGGCCTGTTGCTGGCGTTGATAGTGGTTGTGATGATTGTGGTCGTCACTCTAACAATGAACTTTGCCAGTTTCGGATGGACGCTGCTCTACCAATGCTTTTACTCATTCATTCCGGCCAGTTTGATTCTCGTTGGAACAATGCTTATGACTAGAGAACTGAGCAAAGCCCGAAAGCGAAGGAAGGACATGACGGGTCAAAGTGACGCATCTCAGGCTTCGAACCTGATCAGCAATATAAATCGAATGATGATTGTTGTGGCTATTAGCTTCTTAATTCTCACGACCCCTATCTGCATCGTTATGGCAGTTTTCTTACATAGGGGTTATGAGTGGGACTCACCCGTTGCTTATGCCAGGTTTCTAATCTTTGAAAGAGTAGCTCTGTGCTTAACCCTTTTCACGCACGCCGTAAATTTCTACCTTTATGTCTTGAGTGGACGCAGGTTTCGACAGAAGCTGTTTCATATGCTAACGTGTAAGAAATATAATCAAGTCCCATCTGTTACTAACACACAAGTAAAAAGTTAAATCACCATTTTGGGTGGTCAAAATAAAAAAAATAATTAATTACTTTAAAATTGAATAACTTTAGTAGTTCAGACTTCAGGCAATTGAAATTTGTATATGGATTTTGTCTCCTAGAACTGCAAATTTCAAATGTCTAGGTGTTACGGCACACCTTAAAAACTGAAGACACACGTCCAGTTATGGCATGCCTGGTGATCATCTAAAACACACCCGGCACATCATTATTTTGTTGATATGACAAAAGCATTGTTACTAGTTCAGGAAGACTTGGATCAACTATGGACTATATATATCGTTTAATGGGCTTAAAATGTTTTTCCTGTTACTTTTTTAACTCTCGTAGTTCATTGGGTTTTGAATAAGGTAAACTCTTTTTATTATTATTCATATGATGTTCCACAGCTTGTGTCCTCGAACTTTCGGCAAATGGATTACAAATAGTTTGGAACGGCTGACTCCCTAACATTAAGATGTTTTGAAGGCTATTGCTATCTCGTAAGCGTATGTTGCCAACTAATCAAATTATTTGTTATAAGTGGAGAGAGAAGCACAACAAGTGTCACCAGACATAAACGGAACTGCGGTAGACATCTAACTTTTTTTTTTGTTATACACAAGTACTTACATTTTATTATATTGACAGGATAACGACCAAAGATTCATCACAGTGCTGAATCGCATTGTGAATGTGACTCATTTGTAGGAGACCTAACACATAAGGGTGATGACCGTGTCTTCTGAGTCTTTACTTTTACCCTAAGTGCGGTCTGCAGAATCCACGTGACATTCATACCTCTCGCTACGGCACTATTACGTAAATGGGGTAGAAAGGTGGATAATAATATATACGGAAAGGGGTTACTGTTAAGACCAAACCCGCTTGCGACCTCATCACAATACTATTACTGTATCTTTGATACTTCTGTCGCGGAATATGCTAGGGGTCTCTCTGTCTCTAACAATGAAATGTGCATTAAATGGCATGGCTTTTTCAGATGGCTGACAACCTATGTAGTTTTTCAGGATTTGTCTCCTATTGTCAAATTAATGACTTTGAATCATTTGATCATTACAGATTTTGTCGATCCCATGAAGGCCATACGTTTTCTTGATTATAACCTTGGATTCTCACCATTCTTTGATTATCATCCTGTTGACCTCATGGAGGCCACAGTCTTTCTTGATTGTAACCTTGGATCTTCGCTACTTTTTCGATATCACCCGTTTTAGCGTATACCTCTGATCTCATTTAGATATCGGTTTATCCTAAACCTGGGCCTGTTCTGATGATAGTATCGAAATTTATATCCGAGCTCAAAAACTTAAGGATGTAGGTCTAGATCTAGCAATTTTGTGAGGAAGTTGCTTTCTTTATGCTGATAATAAAACTAAGCATGTAATATAGAATGTCTTCCACTTTTATATGTGTTGATTACAACATTGAACCTCAAAACGGGGCAACTGTGTTATGGACACAACATAAAGACACATTGACCAGCCAAAACAAGCTATTCCAAGGCTATCAGTTACCGGTGAGAAGCAGTTTCGCCATGGACAAAATGGTGCATTTTACATGTAAACATGTATCAGTCTGGAATATATATTGCCATATTGCCAGAGAGTTAGGAATGATATGTGACTCGTTTCTTTCCTGCCTGACATGCACTGTTAGCTTACACTTTATACTTTATCGCCCTCCTCCTGATTTGTAATAGTAATGGTCCAAATATTGACCACCTCGCGATAACGGCTATGCGGTCATATGATTTCGAAATGGTTTTACAAAACTACTATGTAGGGTGGAAATGATGTATTATTTATGTTTGGATGGTCAAATAATGATGTGACATGAATTAAATAAAGTTTCTTGAGTTTATAGTCTTGATATCAAAGACAAAGAGTGCTTCCAGTACAATATACAAGACGGATAACGACGAGATTAATAACAACAAAAAACTGAGGGTCTCAGATCAGAAACATGAGATTACGATTACTTGCTTACAACATATTCATTTTTTTCAACAATGATATAGACGCATTCGACTTCACTTATACCCCGACATACAAGCACACACTACTCGTTGCTAGAGACCCCAGTGAAAATTGCAGTAGAGGAGGAGCCCCCTATTTGGGTACCCCGTGAATGGCCATTAATGTCTAGCTATTCTGTCCAAATCCCAATGCTTGGGACAGGCATCGATCCCACAACCCCCGTCGGGTGTATGCCACATTTAACTGATTTTTGATGCCCCGGTCATGGGTGTAACTCAATATGATATGCGATTGGCTCCTTTGGCACGCTTGTTACCACTAACGACTCCAGAAGCACGACTACTCACGACTAGCTCACAGCTTATTATATACAAAATAATAATTCACAATACGTAGAATATCTACTCCTAACAATTTCACACTACCGATATTGTAGTCAGTCGCCCTTATGGCGCAGAACATTGCTCATCAACAGATTTTTATACTCCAATATGGAACAAATAAACCTAAACCCATCATTTCTGTGGCTTTCAAAACTGACAAAGACAATTGGAATTACAGTACGTAACTTTCAAGGCCAAGATATTGCTAAAGGTTGCAGGAGCCTAATTGGTCAAAAAAAAAACTGGACTATCCGAGTCGTTAATAGCAGAGTATAAAATCTGTCCTTTGGACAGATTGTGTAGAAATAATCATATAACATGAAACCACACCGCAAAAGTGGTGAAATTCAGTTTTGAATTTGTAAAAAAATAATTGTTGCAGGCAGTGTTTCCCAATGGCTTCAGCGGATTTCATTTGTGCGGACCTGTGATCTGCAAAAGAAGGCCAAATTTTTAACCCCTTTTCATGTAATTTAAAATTGTGAAAAATCTAACCGAAGGATCCCCACCGTAAACAGTAAATAATTTGAGCACAGTGATGGCACCAGACCTGCAGACTAGTCTTGGCCATCTCGGAAAATTCCTGTGGTTAGAGAAGAAATTTTTATTAAATGGCTCAAAGAAGCTTTTACAATTTGGCTTCTGCAACCTTGTCAAGGGTTATCACAAAAACCACAATAAGTCTAAATTTTTAAACTTGCTAAACTAACAAGCCAAGAATTGTTGTGAGGTCTTGATCGGAGTTTGACAATGACANAAATATCACATACAGTCTGAGCCCAAAAAAAAAAAAACCGAGACAGTAAATTAATACTCGTAACTGTCATTATGAGGGCCTTTAAATAGTAACAACGTCTTTCGATTCTTTTACAAATAAAATCCAGTGCCCTCAGGAGATTAATGCTTTTTTGATGATGTTTACATTCGACAATGTCATTGGTATTTTTTTTTACATTGTTGTTCACTGTAAGTATTTCGTAAGAATGTTTGGATGTTCATGTTTTGTGTTGACATGAGCTTAATAAACTTTTTAAAATCTTCTTCCGTCTACTGACACACTCGTTGACAGTAGTTCCGCAAAACTCACATCAACGTGGCTGTCAAATGGATGTCAATTTCATGATCCTCACACTAAGCCCCCATATAACAAACAGTAGAGTCAGTTGAAGACGGCTATTATATCATGTATCCGCCTCCTTCACAGATTCACACCACATAGAGGTAGAGCTCTGCGCTGTGTTGGCGCGATGAAGTGGGACTATCCAAGGTGTGTTGTAGTTTTTCCTATCACAACCTTTTCTTATACTCCCCTCTCAACTCGGTCACACGTCCTAATCTCTAAATTCTGTCAACATCGTGCATTCGTTTCCTTGTTATCCATGACTCACTCATATAAGTGCCCCACTTTCTAGACAACAAGCTCCTATTAATTATTACTGCACCACTTCACTCACCACTGCTCATCGTGCTATGTGCTCGCGCACATCAAGTTTGGGTTACCGGCTTCTGGACTCGTGACATTTCTGAGTCTTGGTCCATGCCAAGCAAGTATGATTCCATTGTCCCATTGAGCTTCAGACTCAGCGAACTGAAGGAATATGACTTCAGCTCCATATGTTCGGACAGACATCTCCTTTTCAAGCTTTTGGAGTGCTGTCGGATATTTTGAAACCTGTGTCAAGTGCCTGTAATGTATGGTGTTCCCGAGGGAGGCTATATATAATCTATTTTGTTTCCAGTCAAAATGAGGCCTCTGCCGCTAAACTGGGAATTGAGATATCAAGCTCGCAAGGTAAATCTGGTCATCCGGTATCAAATTATTGTTTGTTGTTGAAATCGAGAGTAACATCATTTCTATATTTTAAAAAACCCTTAATTTTACGAATAAAAAAATCAGTAATTCTAGATATATTTTTGTGAGGCCTGTTAGAGGCATTTACAACATAAAATTATTTTTCAATCATTATTTTTTTAAAAAATTTGTTTCCATTGCATGGAACAACCGTTGCCAGTTCATAACCTCAGGCCGAAATAATGCAAGGTTATATGTTTTTCCACCTAATGAATGCCTATATGTCATCTAATATCCTGATTTAGTCAGAACGCGATTTATGCCTCCTTTTGACCGGCTTCAATGCATATTTGCCCATAGTGACAATAGAGCACGAAAACAAAGACTATACAGGACCGAAATCCTGAAGTTGTTCGAAAAGCTGATCATGGATAACTTCACCACGACGATATCAACATCCAACACATATTTTGGTAACATCACTTTACTACCACGTGAACTTCCCAATTCCACAATGTGCTTGTACACGTACTCTATTGAAAGTTTGTGGACACTGGATAATGAAGCGTTAAAAGAAATTTCAAGACTATGTGACGCTCGTGCAAAGATTGATAAAATCATGCCACTGATAGCACTCTTAATAGGTCTACCAGGAAATCTTGTGGCGGTTTTCACGGCTCTTAGCTTCGATTTATCTTCATCTACGTTCTTGCTCGCTCTTTTGGCCGCTGGTGACTTCGTAGCCCTGGCGTTTAGAGGCATGGAATACATTACCTGGTATTATCAGTTCCTTGACATTCACGGCAACCCCTGGTTTGCGAACATGGTGCCCTTCTTTGGTGTGTATCCAAACTGGGTATTAGTTATAATCTGCTTTGAAAGACTTATTGCCATCCGCTACCCACTACACCTTAAGACCATGTTCACACTGAAGAGAGCGGTAATCAGTGGCCTATTACTGGCGTTGATAGTGGTTGTGATGATTGTGGTCGTCACTCTAACAATGAACTTTGCCAGTTTCGGATGGACGCTGCTCTACCAATGTTTTTACTCATTCATTCCGGCCAGTTTGATTCTCGTTGGCACAGTGCTCATGACCAGAGAACTGAGAAAAGCCCGAAAGCGAAGGAAGGACATGACGGGTCAAAGTGACACATCTCAGGCTTCGAACCTGCTCAGCAATATAAATCGAATGATGATTGTTGTGGCTATTACCTTCTTAATTCTCACGACCCCTGTCTGCATCGTTATGGCAGTTTACTTACATTGGGGTTATGAATGGGACTTGCCTGTTGCTTATGCCAGGTTTCTAATCTTTGAAAGAGTAGCTCTGTGCCTAACCCTTTTCACGCATGCCGTAAATTTCTACCTTTATGTCTTGAGTGGACGCAGGTTTCGACAGAAGCTGTTTCTTATGCTAACGTGTAAGAGATAATTGAAGTTTGTAGATGAATTTTTGTCTCCTTGAACTGCAAATTTCCAATGTCTAGGTGTTATGGCACACCTTAAAAACTGAAGACAAGCGTCTCGTTATGGCATGCCTGGTGATCATCTAAAACATTGTCCCCGGCACGTCGTTTTTTCGTTGATATGACAAAAGCATTGTAACTAGTTCAAGAAGACTTGGTTCGGTTATGGACTAGATATATCTTTTTATAAGCTTAATTTTTTCCCATTATTTTTTTTAACTTTTCGTAAGTTGGGGAAAATAATAACATGTTAGCTGAAGTGGATAACCTGATTTTCGTCTTTTTGATAGTAAAGTCATAGGATTTTCTCCATTAGATCTGCTCCAGCATTCTGTGTAGAGAATACAATAATAAAATCTTTCGAAATTCATATGATCATAGTGGCAACCCTAATTAGATAGAACCTGCAGAACGGGTTTTGCTGGATTTTTTTTTCACCCTAGCCTGCTGATTATAATTGTCTCATGTGTTCAGAACAGCTGGCACTACTGACACGACAAGGGAAACAAAACGACTTTAGATTGATCTTGGATTTTTTTTTTCATATTGTAGGTTCTCTTACTTTTGAGATTCAATGACAATCCCGTGGGGGGGG
>JAWQUT010000243.1:1152267-1176634 GCA_033807755.1 Ellobium chinense
GGGGGGGGGGGGGGACAGACAGACACGGAGACAGAGAAAGAGACAGAGAGACACAAACAGAGAAAGAGAGAGGAAGAGACAGGCACAATGGCTTCACGAAGTCACTGGCGAAGTGAGCGATAATAAGTGGCTGGTGCAGGATGCAGATAAACTACTTGCATGGTGGAAAACGCTCGCCTAGCGCCTACATGTGGTATTACAGTTGACAGATCCGGTTGCTAGGCTTCTTGTTATAAGGTAAGCCAAGGGCTAATTAAAAATGGCGGCTAATTGAGCTAAAGCCATTATTTCTACATATTATTCATAGGATATTACACAGTTTCTGTCCTTGAACTTTCGCAAAATGGATTACAAATAATTTGGGAGGGTTGACTCGCTAACAGTCAGCTCTTTTTAAGGCTGTTGCTATTTTGTCATGAGTGTGACGACAATTATTTTGCCTTAATGTTGGATTGGGACCCCAGTAATCAAATATTTTGTTGTAAGTGGAGAGAGAAGCGCAACAAGTGTCATTAGACATAAACGGAACTGCGGTAGACATCTAATTTTTTTTTTTTTTTGCACACAAGTACTTACATGTTATTATTATATTAAAAGGATAACGAGCAGAGATTCATCACAGTGCTGAATCGCATTGTGCATGTCATTCATTTGTAAGAGACCTAATACTGTCCGGGCAAAATTGATAGGAAAATTCTACTAAAATACGTTATCAGTAACCACGAGGGCGTAATATAGCCGTAATCGTGCTGACACTCCGTAAAACACAAACTCACTCACGCCTAACACATTAGGGTGATGACCGTGTCTTCTGAATGGTGAAAATTGAGCAGGTCTTGTGGAAACACCATGTGACCATGATCTGCCGCCTGCCTGATAGCTCAGTTGGCAGAGTGCCCGAGCGACAGTCGGGAGGTCTCAGGTTTGATCCCTGGTCAGACGACTGGGTTTGCTATCGTTTTTATCTATTCTTTTTTCGTCATCATTCGTTATGCACGATCTAATTACCAATTTTACTGGTTGTTGTTTTTTTCTCTCCGTACATTCTGAGTGGTCTTGTTTACTGAGTTTCTTATTAATAATTGATAACATTAAAAATGATGATGATAATGATAATGATAATGATGACGTTAAATCCTCCAGCTCAGCATGACGACCGAACTCTTGAACTTCAGACTGTTGAGCGAGGGATGGACAGTAGTTCTATCTTTGGGACTCGCTGCTCCACTGTTTCGACATCAAATACTCAAGTCCGCCGAAAACCCCCCCAGTGGGTACTCCGTAAATGGCAATTAATGCTTAGCTATTCTGTCCAAACCCCACAGGGTGCGACAGGCACCGGTCCCACAACCCCCGTACGGTGTATGCCGCAATTAACTAATGTTTGATGTCCCTTTCATGGGTGTAACTCAGTAGGATGCACGAATGGCCCCTTAGAAACATTACTGATATTGTAACGAGTCGCCCTGATGGCGCAGAACATTGTTCATCAACAGATTAATTTGTATACTCTAATAATATGGAGCAAATAATATTAAGCGCATCATTCCTGTGGCTTTAAAGGACATGACAAAGACATTTGGAATTACATAACTTTCAAGGCCAGCCTATTGCCAGCAAGTTATCACAAAACCCAAAATAAACCTAAATTCCTAAACTTGCTAAACATCTAATGATATAGAAGTGATAAACCAAGATAGTCAACTAATAACCGTCATAATGAGGCCCTAACAGTAACAATTTCTTTCGATTTTGTTTTGGATAAAATTCAGTGCCCTCAGCGGATTAGTGCTGCTGTGATTATATTTACATTCGACGATGTCATTGTTATGTGTTTATGTTGTTGTTCGCTGTGAAGTATATCAGTGGCCTAATGGTTACGGCGTTGGACTCAAGATCTAAAGGTCGTGAGTTCGATTCCCGACCATGGTCATGTTGTAAGTGCCTTGGGAAAGCATTTCATTCTTATTTTCCTCAGTCCACCCGTCTGTAAAATGGGTACCTGGCTTTAGGCAGTGGAAGATATTGTCAGAATGCTAGTGATCAGCGCCTATAAATGGCAGCGGCACTGTATGCTCCCAGCGAGTCGAGTGATCAGGCCTGCTAGGGTAATAATAGTGTGAAGTAGCGTGAGCGGGCATTAGCCTGGATACGAGACTTATAAACAGCATTATTAATATTATTATCATTATTATTATTTGGATGCTCATATTTTGTGTTGACATTAGCCTTATAAAATTTCTATCTCTTCTTCTATCTACTGACACACTCGTTTCCAGCAGTTCCGGAACACTCACATCAACGTGACTGTCAAGTGGCTGTCACCTTCATGGCCCCCACACTGAGCCCCTATATGACAAACAGTATATTCAGTTGAAGACGGTTATCACATCATGTATCCGCCTTCTCTATAGATTCGCACCAGATACAACGTACTTAACAATAACATGTAGCATATATATTAATCATCATATATAGTCCAGGCACAGTTCGTGTGTGGAATTCACAAGTAATTCGCTTAACAAGTAAAGTACTGAAATGGCGTTGCTGACAAAAGACATCCTTTATCTGCGCTCAGTGTCAATCCTTTCCCTTAGTATAGCAATACGTATAGTTTCGTGCAATTAACAATAATTTACAACAAAAACTTAAACGACAAATAAACACAAACTTAGGGTAAAACCATGTTGACAACGGAACCCGACGGTCAGACCGGACCGTCTTCGGCCTGAAAAGAATGTGCACAGACTAAATAGTAACGACAGATAGTGAAAAACGGTTTGGCCTCCCATGCTGCCGCCCGACGTCTTGAGACGGCACCGGTCAGACCGTCTCCGATAGAACGTGTTCTATCTATTCTGGTCTTTGACACCTATTGTTTTTTCTTCTTTTGGTCCTATTAACATTTTGTGTTATTCTACATATACCACTGTGATTTGGGGAAAGTTCTTCCATGGAGGTTAAAGTACTTATTTTGCCCGATCTTTTAACGGGAAGAAAAAGGGGGGTCAACGCCCAAAATGTTTTCACAGTAAATGTCTTTTGAAAAAGATCACCTCAAAATCTGATTTGGTCCCCAGTTTTTCATATGGCTGGTTTTGACCGCGTGCGAATACATAGGTCTACACATTTTATTTTTTTATCTAGACGGCTCAAATTGTACCTGAAACTTTAAAATTGGATGCTTTGTTTATATCACAGTTCATTTTACACATTCCTACACCCTAACACTGGCTGGCTCGGCCCCAGAAAAGGGGAATTTTATATATTAGCGGATTAATTGGGTTGTTCACATTGAGTGATTTGCCCCTCTAATAGGTGTCACAAACCTATGAATAACCATAGCGCAATAACTTGACTTCTTCGAACAAACGTCAAGAGCGGCATTGCCACTTGTTTAAAAGAAAGTCTTCAAGATGGATGACCAAAACCATATTCTAGCGGTACAGCAAAGACATTACATCACAACATTGTTAAACAAGTATATGAAGATGTCTTTATATGAATTGGACCCGAAATCGTCTATAAGTGTATCTTTTATATCTTCTCCTTTACCACAACAACAACAACAACATTTTTCTGCTGCCACACGCTATGTTTGTAGTGATATCTGACCGTCGGGTTCCGTTGTCAGCATGGTTTTACCCTTAACATTTATCAAATATTCACATCAGTGCATATCACACCAGTTGACTTTTTTACCCATAAAAGAAAAAAATGAGTTTCTGTTTCAGTGGGTAATGTTCTCTCAAGCCTCAGAGGTAGATCTCTGTGCGGTGTTGGTGCCATGGGGTGGGACTATCCAAGGTGTATGCTAGTCTTTCATAACACACCCCTTTCGTATATTCCCCTCTCAACTCGTCATACGTCTTAACATCTAAATAGTGACAACACGGTGCATTCGTTCTGTTGTTATTCATGACTCACTCATAATTATATGTGTTCTTTGCGATTGTTACTGCACCACTTTACTCACCACTGCTCACTGTGCTCTGTGCTCGCGCACGTCCAGTTTGGGTTATCGGCTTCAAGACTCGTGATATTTTTGAGTCTTGCTCCATGCGAAGCAAGTATGGTTCCATTATCACACTGAGCTTCAGACTTCAGAGAACTAAGGAAATATGACTTCAGCTCTATATGTTTGGACAGATATCTCCTTTTCAAGCTTTTGGAGTACTAACGGATATTTTTGAACCTTGTGTAAAGTGCTTGTAACTTAAGGTGTCTCTAAAGAGGGCTATAATATGTCTAGTATTCAGTCAAAATGAGGCTTCTGCTGCTAAACTGGGAATTGAGATATCAGGCTCGCAAAGTAAATCTGGTCATCCGGTATCAAATTATAATTGTTTGTTGCTAAATTCGAGAGTAACATCAATTCTATCTACAAAACATCGATTTTACGAATAAAAGATTAGTAATTCTGGATATATTTTTGTGAGGCCTATTAGAGGCATTTATGACATAAAATCTTTTCCAATCATTATTTTTTTGTACATTTTCTTTCCATTGCATGTTGCATGGAGCAACCACTGCCATTTCATACAACTATATCTCAGACCAAAATAAAGCTTTTTTTTTCACCTAATGAATGCCTATATTATGCGTCCATGTCATCTAATATCCTGATTTAGTCAGAATGCGATTTATGTCTCTTTTTGACTGGCTTCAATGCATATTTGGTCATAGTGAAAATAGAAGACGGAAAGAAAAACTATACCGTATCGCAACGCTGAAGTGATTCGTAACGCTGACGATGGATAACTTCACCACGACGATATCAATATCCTACACATATTTTGATCACATCACTTTACTACCACGTGAACTCCCCAACTCCACAATGTGCTTGAAGAATTATGCTATTGAAAGTTTGAGGGCACTGGATAATGAAGCGTTAGAAGAAATTTCAAGACTTTGTGACACTTTTGAAAAGATTGATAAAATCATGCCACTGATACCACTATCAACTGGTCTGCCAGGAAATCTTGTGGCATTTTTCACAGTTCTTAGTTTTGACTTATCTCCATCTACGTTCTTGCTCGCTCTTTTGGCCGCTGGTGACTTCTTGGCCCTGGCGTTTAAAGGCATGGAATACATTACTTCGTATTATCGGTTCCTTGAAATTTACTTTAACCCCTGGTTTACGAATGTGGTGGCTTTCTCTGGTGTTTACCCCAACTGGGTGTTAGTCATAATCTGCTTTGAAAGACTTCTTGCCATCCGCTACCCATTACACTTTAAGATCGTGTTCACCCTGAAAAGAGTGGTAATCAGCGGGCTGTTGCTGGCGTTAACAGTGGTTGTGATGATTGTGGTCGTCACTCTTACGATGGATTATCTCAGCTTGGGATGGACGCTGCTCTACCAATGCTTTTACTCATTCATTCCGGCCAGTTTGATTCTCGTTGGAACACTGCTCATGACCAGAGAACTGAGAAAAGTCCGAAAGCGAAGGAAGGACATGACGAGTCAGTGTGACGCATCTCAGGCTTCGAACCTGATCAGCAATATAAATCGAATGATGATTGTTGTGGCTATTACCTTCTTAATTCTCACGACCCCTGTCTGCATCGTTATGGCAGTTTACTTAAGTAGGGGCTTTGTATGGGACTCGCCTGTTGCTGCTGCCAAGTTTAAAATCTTCGAAATAGTGGCGCTGTGCTTAGCCCTTTTCACACATGCCATAAACCTCTACCTTTATGTCTTGAGTGGAAGCAGGTTTCGACAGAAGCTGTTTCATCTGCTAAAGTGTAAGAGGCGAAATGAAGCCACGTCTGTTCCTCAGACATGAATGATAAATTTAAGCGAGGTCAAGACGTACTTTTAGCTCGGCTCAGGCCGACGAACACCGGGCACCTATTTGATTCGGTCGTCGTATTTCGTGTGTGCTCGTCTCGATTGACCCAATTTTCTGAATGGTTCGGGCCATTTGTAATAGACTCGTTTTGTGGTTTATAATAACAACAGCACGTGAACTCCCTGATGAATGTTCGTGTACATTTATGAAAGTGTCTCTTCTCAGAATTCCAAATATTAGCCTCCTTCATTATTTATGAAGGAATTTTTCTAAATTTTTGTATATAAGTTGCTCATATGTGTTCAAAAACTTGTACAAAACATATTTAGACTCTCAATGTTATTTCATTCAGATTTCACTTTTGAAATTTTTGATGACCGATTTCTCAAAGCTATTTTTTTTAAATTACAAATTTCATATCTCTATAATTTTTTTTGTATATAACAATTCCAAATGTGTACGTAAAAAGTAATAGAGAGATATTTGCGTTTTGTTTCAAATTTTCTGAAATTTGTAGTGTTTTTGTCAAAAAATTGTGAAAACTAGTTATTTAGTGGAACCCCATATTTGAAACTGTTTAAAATATAGTTTCATTAGGATATCAAAAAAAGCTTCCTATTAGTGTTGAGAGAGTATCTGTGGACATGTCTGTGTAAAATTTCGAATGGATAGCTTTTCATTTGACGGAGGAGATATCTGTTGATAATGACATATTTTCATGTAAATATTCAAGATGGCGGCCGTTTCCATAGCAACCAAGATATAAACATGATTTTTTTTTTAGTTTTATACTAATTTGAATGTGCTGAGTTAAAAAATTGATAGCTATTTTTTTTAATGTGGCAATTGGAAAATCACCCTCAGAACCCCCCCCCCCCNCCCCCCCCCTTCCCCATTCCTCCCTTAAAATCGGGCGGTCCAGAAAAAAACAAAACAAACAAACAAACAAACAAAAAGCCCGCTTAATTTCAAAGTTTAACTTCTGTACTTTAGACTGTATGGAACTGACATTTATAATGGATTTTGTCTCCTAGAACTCCAAATCTCAAATATCTAGGTGTTATGGCACAGCTTAAAAACTGAAGACACGCGAGCAGGAAATGGCGGTTTTTATCTAAAACATTGTCCTCGGTTCGTCATTATTTTGTTCATGTGACAAAAATATTGCAACTAGGTCAACAAGACCTTTTTAATTGTTTTAAAATTTTATTCCTGTTACTTTTTGAACTCTTGTAGTCATTGGATTTTGAATTAGATAAATGCCTTTCCGTGTGCCTTGCTGTGCGCCTCTAAGCTTGTCGGTTGCTTCAGTTAGTAGTTGTGGTAGCCCATCACTATGTAGTCTATGTGACAGTAAAAGATATAGCGTCAAAAACTTTACCATAGAGGAGTAAAGTGCAGTAACTTACCTTTAGTTGGAGCATCTCCACGAAATTTTCGCAGCCAACGAAGAGTTCTTCGTGAGTCCGAGGCACTAATTTTGAGAATCCCGTGCTGCCGGATGTGGTGAAAATGTACAACTCGTCGTCTGGTTCCACATCGTCAACGAACATTTCTGGCTCGCTCTGTCAACAGACACAGTTTATGTGGTCGATTTAATGAAGAGGGTGATCTTGAACTGTAGTTCAGTTGTTTTTAGTATTGTTGTTGTTCTTATTATTGTTTTTATTGTTGTTGATGATGATGATGATGATGATGATGATGATGACGTCATATCTACTACTACTCCTGCTGCTGATATTGTTGTTGTTATTGTTGCTGTTGTTGTTGTTGTTGTTCTTCTTCTTCTTCTTCTTCTTCTTCTTCTTCTTCTTCTTCTTCTTCTTCTTCTTCCTCCTGCGGTAAACAGCTGGAAACCATGATTGATTTCCTGTTCATTTAAAATGGACATGGTATGCTGTTTATCATTCCAGTATTTTTCATGTCACGAGCTGCGCTAAGGCATACTTTCATAGCAACGTTCTACTGCAGTTATGATGATATACACTGAGAATAGGACGTACTTTGATCACGAAGGTTTAAGTAATTACAATCACTATTTCAAAACGAATAAAACAAATTTTGTTGCATTGACACAAATTTTAATGTTTCTGTAGCATGGGTGGCGGTAGTGATGATGGTGATGGTCAGAATGAGGTATTTTCAGACGGGTCAGTTACACCACGTGATCTAGGGATTGCTAGGATATTTTGATAAATGACGAGTAGTCGTACATAAGCAGAGCAGGTAAACAAACCAACGCGTGAGCAAGATTTCCTAGGTCACGTGATGGAGCTGAAAATACCTAATTAAAAATAACTTGGAACCGATGAGAAGAGCATTAATTTTCTTCAGTTGTAAATCGCCTGAAAGAATATTGTTGAAACACAAGTCATACGAAGGGTGGAAAAGCTTGACTTCTATTTTAGACATGATAGAGATTGATATAGTGATGAAGAATACTGCGCCTAAGTTTCTCGTAATTTTCCTGATATTGTTTGTTACGACATGCTTACCACTATCTGTTCATTTGTTGGGTAAAATCATGATGTATGCATACATGAAGGCATGCCAATGATATTATGTGTATTTTCATTGTTCAGCGATCTATAAAAGCTCAAATTAGATGAGAAAGGGCCATTTTTAAAGTACCACTCGGAAAAACAGGCTTAAGAACTTGGTCTGAAGGTGCACGAATACATACAATGTCTTATCTTAAGTCTTATTCGTCAAAGCAGTAAATTAATATGATCATTACCTTATAACTTTTTCTTATAGTGACGAACAGAATTACGAATGCACATGTAAGCTCTGTTACAGAGAAATTAATTTCATTAAACTGGTTAAAATATTACCAATTCAGTGAAATCAATTTCATTAAGTAAATAGTACTTTGATATAGGAAGTCTATAAATCACTTCAAAGGGTCAAGACATCCACGCGATCTTCCATAGTCATGGTATGGGCTGCACAGTATAAAGGTCACTCGTTGGTACATAATATAATCGGAAACTTCAGTTTCTCAGAAAATTCTTCTAGTCTCTTTTTGTGCAAATGCATCATTCTGAATCTTTATTAAAACATGATTAAATCGTTCAACATAGCTCAAAATAAGCTCGGAACTTACTGTTAAGGCTCCCTCTGCATTAACATGCCATCTTCCCTTGAACTGTTTGTGTTTCGACGATACTCAAAAGTTAGAAGCAATTAGTGAAAGCCATAATAGACAGGATTTCCATTTCTCTCACCGCAATAACTGGCTCTGATAATGTGAGAATGTCGGCGGTGGCATTATCGCGTTGCAACATTTAGCTAATTTAGCCTACATAGATGCTCTTTTTGTTGTTGTTTGTTCGTTTTAAGCGTTAAGCAAAGGTCGAACATGTCTGGTGTAGAATGCAATGGAACAATACTAATCTGAGGCGAACTGTTTTGTTTTTGAACCGACCACGTAGAGCTATGTCCTGTAACGGCCACGAAAAATACTTGCAGACTCGTTTAGAAGATAATTATTATACAGTGGAACCTCGATATTAAGTATGCCCAGGTACATGAGAAAAGTATAATTATTAATGAGGGATACTTAATAGCGAGGTCCAACTGAGTAATGAAATAATAGAACAGCAATGAATCCGTGCATAGGAAATTCATCATTAATAACAAGATATACTTATTAAATGAGTACTTGATCAGAGGGTTCCACTGTATATAATAATTATGGCTTTTGTAACTGAGCACAAACACTCGCCCATAAGTCCTTGCAACACTTTAGTTCTACAATACCACAATGTGCGTCTCTTGTCTGTTTCTCATCGATAGTATGATACAATTTAATTCATTTTTTTGAAAAAAAAAAAAACGTTTAGATCAATGTAGTAATAATTTAATTGCAAAGGCACTTGAAACCGTGAAAACCTATTTTACTGTTCAAAAACATTAATGTTTTTTACTGTACATCAGCCACTTGGTTACATAAGCTTTAAACTCTATTCACACCATAACCACAATCCTTCAGAATATGCAAAGATAATTCTCTACTTTGTAGGTACGAGGCTTTATCAGCTTTCGAGACATCTACGCGATACGGCCGTGTAAAATAAAGTCAAATAAATCCTTTGTCTATATAAAGTAGCAGAGATCCATTTTATTCAGTTCTCAGTTTCTCTCATGACGTCATGCATTCGTCACTGTGTACAGAATTTCGATTCAAACATGACCTATTTTCTCTTAACTATTATGACATCACTGGAATCGAATTAATGGTTTAGCAGTCACTGGCAACTGAATATCTGTATCTCCTTATTTATAATTTATTTTTTTTTCTTTTTTTTTTTTTGACGCTACAACTTTAAATTGAGTTTTACGATTTATAAACAGAAACACCTGAGTAATAACAACATAATATCTGTACCATATCCATTTTTTTTTAAAGATAGGAAATCGTGGTTATCAGCTGTTCACCATGTTTGCATTTTCCCTCAAATCTGCTTATGCCCTTCCCTGACTAAATTAAAAAGCAAATAAATAATTATGGCTGAGAGCAGTTCTTTTACAGGTATTAGAAGGCTTGAAAATGTATATGTTGATCATCTTCATTTGGCTTTTACTTCATAAAATCTGCAGTTGGGCACCAGATATCTCTTATGTAGTTCGATGACTTTTACTCTATTCATTTATGAGGGTTAGGTTCAAATGAAGGGGGTAGGGTTATATTTGTACGACCAGATCCTATGTTATGGGAGGCCGTGTCTGTAAGTGCTCATCAACGAGTAGAACAGACTTACAAAAAGTGTTCTTCGGAAAACATGACAGCTCCAACTGCCATATCATTATTGTCTACAGTATTAACGCTGTGAAGCATTTCTCAAAATGAACGTAAATTTAGGAAACATTTTTGTGGAAAAAAAAAATAGTGCGGAAATAATAGTTCCGCGTTCAGCTCGGTATCCATATAAGCAGGCATTATGTCTTTTATATTATGTCATATCATAATTTTGGTTTAATACATTCTCGATGTTTCAAGATGGCACAGTATGATATCAAGTATTTTTAAAGAATAACCCCCACTTTAATTTTGGAATGGCATTACAAATAAAACGTAACTGATTTCAGCTTAATTTCTTGGCATTTTTTGAAGCCTCAAATGATGTGGAATCATAAAATGTCGGACGTCTTTCTTACCCTCGGATGGACAGCATCAGGGATATGTAGTGGATATTGAAATATAGACATATCTTATATGAGCTTGATGTAATCAAGACAGAAAGCATGTATTGGATATTGAAATCTAGACATAAAATATCGACGTTCTTCGCATATAACAGGCCAGGCTGACTATTATACGTTATAATTATATAAACGTGACCGGTCCTGTGCAAGACCGACGATGTGTAATCCTGATGGATAGGAAAGGGATGGGAGAGTGTAGATTTGTAGTGAATTTGTACATGGCTTGTGTAATGTTGATGTTGATGAAATCAAGACGGAGGTGATGGTGATGGGTATGCGGATGGTGGAGGGAGCTGTTGTAGCTCTGTGGCCGAATGCACAATTCATAGGTTAGTTAACGCAATGCGGTAACCACGGGAAACTCTCAAAACATTAGTAGTGTTCACGGTGGTTAACGCAATACGTTAATTAACATATTGATTATGCATACGGCCACTGATCATTGAAATCTTTTTTTTATGAAGCGTGTGGGGTGGGCGGACTTAACATAGGGGAACCCTGTCCTATACGACATACCCTCAGTAACTATTGTCATGAGTTTTACATATTTGTGAAGAGGATATAACTGAATAACGCAGATAAATGAGAGGTGAGAGAAAGAATAAGAAAGAGGAGAGAAACTAATGAAAATGATTGTGTGTGTGTGTGTGNGAGGAAGAGAATGAGAGCGAGCGAGCGAGCGAGAGAGAGAGAGAGAGAGAGTGAGAAAGAGAGTGTGTCATGAAGGCATATATGTACCTTAATGTGATTAAAACTCACGGACTGTTAAATAATGCAAATTGTCTCCATGTTTACTACAAATTTAGCGAAGTTCTGTAAAGTAATCATTTGTCATTCAAATAAGTTCTGTGATCAGCCCATTCTAATACTGTATTCTCTGTACCACTTACGTCTGCAGACAGAAGGTCAGCCGGCCTATTGCGCATGTGCGGAAAACGCAATCAGCTGTGTTTACATGATCTCGAGCGAGGGCGTGCGTGTGAGTTACCGATAGCCTAGACTAGTCTAGTCTACATCTCTAAATTATCAGGAAATTCGATTTCTAAGTGTGCAGTCTTGTTGCACATGATCAAACTGATCCACAATCCCACATTTGTCGGTAATTGCTGAGGTTCAGCCTATGTTCACAGCTGACCCAACATTTATTACGCGCTATCTTATTCTTTTGATATTTTATGTCTGACCCGTTTTCCACTGTAAAAACAGCTGATTGCTGTTTCCGCACATGCGCATTAGGCCGGCTGACCTTCTGTCTATAGACGCAAGTCTCTGTACCTCTGTACAGGCTAATACTTCACTATGTCTCTTGTTTCCTTCGTTATGCATCTGTATACTATTCTATGCTGTCTGCAATAAAGCTGTTGTTATAACGCGTATGCTGTTTACTCTTCATGATTATTAATATAATTTTTAGGATCTTTAGTAGTTATTACTTCTATTCATTACTTCCACCAATCAGGGATTCTTTTTATATCTTACTTGTACAATTCTTAGCTATTCATTCTATTAACTTTCTCTTCATTTATTTTATCTTTTTTTTTTCTTCTTATTGTTGTTAGTTGTTTTTGTTGGTTTTTGTTGTGTTGTTGTTGTTGTTATTGTTGTTGTTGTTGTTGTTGTTGTTGTTGTTGTTGGTGGTGGTGGTGGTGGTGGTGGTGGTTGAAGGAAATAAACTCTCCAAATATTTACAATTTATTCATTCTTTAGATTTCTGTGAAAAGAAAAAGAACAAAGCTCTGTATTATTTATGCAGTTTGGAGGTAATGTGTTTCAAGTTTCAAGTTTGTTTAGTTTAGGCTAAAGCCAACCACATACAAGACGATTTCATATCAGTTCAAAAAATGAACGAAAAGGAAAACAATAATATATCCGTANTGTTGGTGTTTGTTGTTGTTGTTGTTGTTGTTGTTTTTGTTGTTGTTGTTGTTGTTATTGTTGTTGTTGTTGTTTTTTGTTGTTGTTGTTGTTGGTGTTGTTGGTGTTGTTGTTTGTTGAAGGAAATAAACTCTCCAAATATTTACAATTATTCATACTTTAGATTTCTGTGAAAAGAAAAAGAACAAAGCTCTGTATTATTTATGCAGTTTGGAGGTAATGTGTTTCAAGTTTCAAGTTTGTTTAGTTTAGGCTAAAGCCAACCGCATACAAGACGATTTCATATCAGTTCAAAAAATGAATGAAAAGGAAAACAATAATATATCCGTAATTGTCATTTACATTTGGTAACTGACATCTATGTCTCTTTCTCTTTTTCTCTGCCTCACTCTCTCTGTCTCACTCTCTTCCTAACTTCTCTCACTCACTCCTTCTCCTCATCTAATGTTAATAGTTCTAGTTACAACTTCCACGACATCCCATTAGATCAAACACATGTATTCTTACAACGGCCATTATTTCTTATGAGGGAACTAACACTTGTGCCACTTAAACTGTTCATATTCTCTTAAAATGTGATGTATGAGCAAACTTGATACAGTCATCTGCACGCAAGTTAGTGTCTAGAAAATTATGAACTATACAAAGAAACTTAATCCATCGTGCTTGCAAATCGCCTGAACATCAACTACAGCTCCTCCCTTTTTTTATTCTTGGTGAAATAATGGAAATAAAGTTGAAAAGAAGTGTTAAGATTCCGCAGTTGCTATTAACGAAAAAATTACAGGGATGATTGACAAATATGAATTTAGCATAATCTCTATACTATAAAAAAAAAAAAAATTATCGAAAAGTGTTTTTGAAATTATATGCAGGCATCGGTAAAGCGATAGTCTGAGAGGTGTATATTTTTGTTTTCGCAAAGGTTCCTTCATAAAAACTATGCCATTTTTCTCCTCTAAAGCTGACAGATGGGCAGTTCCACCAGAATGCCTGATCAGTTACTCTAATTTCTGAAAAGCTCTGACTTTACAGCAACCACTTTCGGTTTATATCTGATCTGTAGAGCGCTAGAACTGGTTTTAAGTCGCACAAAAGACTGTCTATGGATGATGCGGAGGTCGGTTTCAGTCGTCACTCCCTGCCGAACCGAGAGAAGCTGAGGTCGGTCAACCTCGCCTGGTATCAAAAGCAGCCAAGTGACACCAGGACCGGTGAAGCACTCAAATGATGTAATCAGCTAACACAGCTGGACTTTCTCGCCATGCTGGATGTGTAGCATTACAAGATGTAATCGATAAATTAACCCCCTACTTAACAACCAAAATTCACTGCTGTAAAGTCAAAGTTTTTCTGTAACTAGTGTTATGACGTAGCATTTTGCTGAAATCGCCCAGATCTAACCTTGATGATCTCCATCAGGGCCATCTTGCCATCATGCGTGTGCCAGTAGCAGGCTAGCACCAGTCTCAAGGACGGTAACTCAGGGTAGATGACGTGAGTCCCATGCTGTTTGTGCTCGTGTTGTTCCAATATGTCCTTAGCACCCTTGGGTTGGTCAGCATCGATGATTACTGCCCGGCAGTTTGCCTTCAGGACGGAGCCAAAAAAGTCATTTCCGTCAGCCAAGAAAACCTGGGAATGGACATATCAGCGTACTTTCACTGTACTTTCTCAACTGTTTCATAGAAATTTTGGTAGATAATAGATCTGATTATTATCAAGGAAGTCGAACATAGCTGCTAAGATATAAAATTGAATAATCTTTATGTGCCTCTTAGGGAATAGGCCTACTTTTTACAATGCCCTATAAAATGATGCAGCATTTTCATTCAAGATTATACGTACTTAGTATACAACAGAACAAATAATACATGGAGAGTAAGACTACCTATTAAGCCATTGTTAGTCATTGCAGGCGAGTCCCTTGGTTCCCCTCCCCTTCTCCCCTTCCAAAGAGCTAGGCACTCATTCACACCTTAGTCGAGTGAGGGACATGATAATAAAGTGTTTATACCAAGATTACCACAATGTAAACCGCCTGATCCAAGAGTCTGACACACAAACCCTAGACATGACAGCCTTCATTCTGTGAGAGCGACCGGCAAGCCATATAATGTTACACTGTATTGAACAATGACCACTGATTTAACCATTGAAAACTGCCACGTGATTAGTTGGGCAATCCCCTCAAAAATGTTATCGCAGATGGTCAAATTCCTGTATCATCTTGGTCTTGCTGGACCCTTATCTTTCAGAATTCTCTGATTCTTCCTTTCCTCCTTCTCCCCTCTTTTCCAATGCCCCGAATCCCTTCTTCTCCAAACTCACCTGCCCATTGAAAGCAACAGCCCCGGCGAGTGCGCAGCCAAAGTCTGTTATGAGTCGCTCTGGAGAGTTGGGGAGAGTGTTGCACACAATGTCACCTCGAATGATTCCTTGACGCTTCAAAATGGCGGCGTACCTGGCAGAGAGCTTAAAGAAAAAAAAATGACGAACAAATGCCATAGATTTGTTTGACGAGAAAAAGTAGGTGGAATTAGTAATAGCTATAATAATAATCATAATACATACTAAATGTAATAATAATGATAATAATAATAATAATAACAATAATAATAATTATGCGGTTTATAGATTCAAGATTCAAGATTTGTTCATTTTTAGGCCTGTCGTGGCCAATACAAATGCTAATTTCATATTATATAAAAAGTGCAAATGAAAACTATCTAAGCTGACAATAACACTACATACTCAACTGCACTCAGTCCTCACCCGCTCTTCTATTCCAGTACACTTCACTTGTATACTACACGAGCCATCATTCACACTTGGTTACATTATACTCAAGGAAACAGAGGCAACCCCCCTCCTTCCCCCACACACAAACTCATAAACCCTCTCACGCCACTCGCACATACATATTATATATACTCGTACTCCTTCCCATACAGCTGCACACACACACACACACACACACACACACACACACACACACACACACACATTGGGGTAAAAGTATCGTATCCAGTCTAATATCCGGGCACTCGACTTCATACAATAATTATTACCCCAGCAGGCCTGATCACTCTAGGACTTTCTGAACTTCACTAGGGCATCCGATACCTGCCTATATTTGGGAGCTCTATTTTCCAATCGCAGTGCTTGTTTATCACGAACTATGAGCATTACTGGAACATTCTCCCTTTCAAACATCACTCTCATGACATGAAAAAAAAAATGTTTGTCCTGGCTGGTAGGTTGATTCGAAAAGGTAACATTATATCTGAGTCGGATTCAGGCCTACTTGATAGATCCTCGATCGAGTCGAGCTGAAATGGATTTATAAAATACCTCGAAGACATCCCTTCTCGAATACACCCTCCTGTTCCAGTTGGCGTCAGTGAAGATGAAAGCAGTCTTTTCAGGCTCTACAGTAGCCCAGTGCTGGAGTTGCTCGGCTACTGTTGGCTTCATAGTTCACAACAACGGCTCTCTAATGAGTCATAAAATATATGAGTGCACTTGGTATCAAATATTAAAGATGGCCCACATTACTCGGCTTTTAACCTGGCATGATAAATGGCAGGATGGAGATAAGCTTTGGTGTGGTGGGCCGAATTTACTCCCCCTGCTCTAAACAACACCAGAGTATAATTTAAATTAGTTCAGAAGGTACCACGGGGTATAAATCGGCCTAGTTTAGGTGTATACTCCGGGGTATAAAATAACTGAGGCAAAATATACTCCATCCAGAGGAGATTATATCCTCTTGTTTCAGATTCCAGCAGCAAAGTTTTGGCAGTACACAGAGGCAGATGCATGGATTTTGGTGGTTATGAAAGGTATGCTGTAGCACTGTGTTGATGATGGTGCTTGTGATCAGGGTGCAGTAAGTTGTCACTGTTGTTGTTGTTGTTGATGGTGATGGTATAGTGATGATGGTGCTTTGTGTTATTGATGATGGTAGTGAAAGTGATGATGATAGTACAATATGTTAGAGATTGTGATAGTGAAGAATGTGAATTGTGTTGTTTATGTGATGTTGGTGGTGAAGATGGTGCATTGTGTTGTTGTTGATAGTAATGATGATGATGGCACACTGTGTTGATGGTGGTATATGTAGTATTGTGATATTGCACTATGCTGGTGCTGATGATGATGATAATAATGATGACGATGACGGTAATGATGATGATGATGATGATGATGATGATGATGATGTACTGTGGTTGTGGTAATAACAATGCATTATTAATATTATGGTGGTGATGCTCACTGTAGAGTTGATAATGGCGATGGAGTTGATGTTGCACTTTCGTGGAGGTGATGGTGCTGCTGCTGCCGTTGCTAATGAAGATGATGCAATAGTGGTGGTGATGATATAACGACGTTTTACTGAAGCACTGTGGTGGTAACGGTAAAGATGATGGTAGTAATACAATGTGGTTCCTGTGGTGATGGTACACTGAGGTGGTGATAGTGCACTCGGTTGGTGGTGCACTGAATTATGGTGATTGTAATGGATGTGCACTGAAGTAGTGGTTGTAGTGAGTAATCCATGGGATGGGGTTAGAAACAGTCATGGTGATGTTGTTGGCTCACACTAGTGGTTGTGCAACGTGGTGGTGGAGGTGAAAGTGTACTGTGGAGGTGAAAGTGTACTGTGGAGGTGAAAGTGATGATGCCTTGGGGTAGCAGTGGTAATGGTACTGTTGGTAAAGAAATCATGGGATTCAGCACTTGAAAGAGTTCCCAGGATTCCCTATGGGCCAAATGTAATTCCGTCTCTTTGAAATGACAGAATATTCTCTTTACTTGCAACCTAAGTGTGATCATATTAATCTTTTTACAAGTGATAAATATACGATAACATACGATGGCAATCTTCAAAATCGGATATAGACTAGCTATAATTTTCGGGGGATTATGATCTGAATAGACAGTGTAATTTGCTTTAGCCGAGATTGTGCCCTAAGGGTGAAGGGGGGAGTAAGATGGTATACTGTACTATAATTATACTACTATACTAGACCCTGGCTGAGATGACCTAGGTGATTAAACTTTCAAATCCCGGCTATAATCCGAGTTGGGAGTATATATTGGCCTATTACACCGGCTGTCCATTGCAAGAGACGCTGGTGTCCAGCTAATTTAATTTATGCTAGTACATACGTGAAAGAATTAGACCTCATGTTATCAAGGACATCAGCTCTGTCCAGAAGTTTCATAACAAGTTTAGATAACTGCCCAACCGATGCTTAGACAGATATGGCTCATCTAGCTTGGGATTACGTAGGGCGCTGTTCTGCGGAGCCACTTGTTCACTAGCTCTAGTGTGACCATGCGGCTTGTCAGTTGTTTTCACAATCTGAAGACTGCTGGGGTTTGTGGATTCGAATCCCGAGTCAGATGGTTTGCGGTATTCTGTCCCTGGGAAAGCTCATATTATTTTCTCACTCCACCCAGGTGTAAATGAGTACCTGGCTTTACAACTGGAAGAGAGCGAGAGGGGTTGTGAGAAGGAGGAGGACAGGGTGACGTGCCGCGGCGATTTACCAGTACTAGATAGATAGATAGATAAACAGATAGATAGAGAGAGAGAGAGAAAGCGAGAGACACACACAGAGAGAGAGAGAGAGAGAGAGAGAGAGAGAGAGAGAGAGAGAGAGAGAGAGAGAGAGAGAGAGAGAGAGAGAGAGAGCAAGGGGTTTTTGTAATAACTTGAGCAACGTGTGCAAAACACAGCGAAAAATCGCAGTTGAATATGTCTTTCTTGCCTCTCTCATGCTGTGAAAGGTTCCAGATTTCGCTTGGGGTACATTTTAGGTTGGGTTTTTTTTTAAGACACTCATCTGTCGGCGGCCTAATAATCAAGAGAGTAGCGTCACTGTAATCTATAAATCTGAGATTACCGATATATTGTCCAAGACAATATAACTAATTGTTTTGTAAAAAGAATCAAACATCACTCTCATACTACTTCATCTACAAGCCATTAACCGGTATTGACTAAACGATTTTGTCACTGCTAGCTAATTTCACTCTCCTATAATTTGAAAACCCATACACTATCTCGCAAATTCAGCTTCCCATTTGCACTATGTATTGCATCTAAATCTAGGTCAGGAGAGAAACTATTGAGAAAAAGTTGCCAAGTAATCTGAGGGAAAAGTAGATTACCCGCTGTGCTGACTGTTATTGTTTTCCTTTTCCGCAAGGGCGGCAAGATCCTTACCGGGAATGGCTTCCCAGGTTTTTCTAAGAATTGCCAGACTTGCCTCTTCTAGAGCCAAATACAAGATTTTTGGCATTTTGTTAAAAGCCCTTGGCTCCCAAGTAACTGACTGGCTCTTTGGTTCTTTTTTTTTAGCTCTAACGGACTTCAGGTCAAAATTGACTGACTTTCTATGATAAAAAATATTCATACACTTCTTTTAAACTGTATTGTATTTGAGGTGACTGAAAACAATGAACACCTATTAAACAGCGATCCCAAAACTGCAGCCATCCAATAGTCGTTGTTTTTTTTTTTTGCTCTAATGTATTCAGAAAGGTTGATGACAATTATAATACTCTGTATATCCAGTACCAAGATAGTTCGTAGTAAATGTCTTGTGTCATTGACGGTTTCGGACGGCTAGTTAGATAGTGCTACATTACCAAACAAAAAATAAAAAATCCACCCTTGCCACGTTCCTGCTAACGATTTAAGTAGCATCTCTGGTATAACCAAAATTGTGCTGAAAACGGAACTCAAATAAATAAACAAACAAACTAACAAACAAAATCTCTTGCCTGGTTAATTGGCATGTCACGGTCACTCGTATGTCCATTTCAATCTTATGCAAAAAGGCTCATTTACCATGGGGTGGTTGTTTACAGTTCATGACTTATCAGTATGCAAGGTAATGTCCGCTTGTGTTCGTCCATCAAGCTCTGCCTTGAACACCTTGAAATTGGTATGATGTTATTATCATTACTAAATATGATATAAAGACATAACAGTTTTCGGACGGCAATTCTGGTTGGATTATATAAGAAATCTTCATCCAGCACATGAAGAATGGCGCTTGATGGGCCATTGTGTTCTACTGTGCGACGACAAAACACCGGATGATCATATAACCAAATAAATATTATATTTTTTTTAACGTTGTGTGCTTGTTGTACGGCGGCGTCTGATCTCATTAAGACAGCGTGAAAAGAATTCAGTTTGTCTCTTTTAAACGTCAAAAAATGAAACTTTCAGTTTACAAGTTTTAAAGAAATACGAACGAGCTATCTATTTTTTATTTAGTAAGATATTGACTTGAGGTCCAGCTCATCAAAGAGTGCAATCATGTTTTTAATATAAATCTGAACTAATGTCGCTGTATGATGTGAATATAACGTGTTTTAATAACAAGAATAATAACTCCAGAATACTACTTTGAACAACTTTTACGAAAGTTCAAAACCAAGCAAACGTTGTCTCAAGAGACGGCACAAATGTGTGTCAATAAATATGAATTACACCACAGATTACAATTTAAAGCTATAGGAGAAAGTAAAAACAACAGTACTAGAGACTTTTGCCTCTCTCCTACAATCCCTCTCGACCATCATCCTCAAACTAGAGGAATCTTTTGCCATAGCAAAAGTAATTTGCACAAATAAATGGTGTTTTTGTGAAGAAATTATAGACCCAACAGGGCTAAATAATCGATCGCGCTAAGTGGGTGGCCATCTTAAAGGTAGGTACAAATAAGGGAGTTTAAATACAGTGTCAAAGCTTGTCTCCCGACCACTCGTTAGGGTTACCAGCTCTCTAACTACCCATTTTAGCCTGCATAATATACCCCCATGACCTGCTTAGTGCGACCGCGACCGGTCTTTCTCATGTCCCAAATATTATGAAACATTGTTAAGAGAAAATGCTGCATGAGATGACTTCAAGCTGGCAACCCTGAAAACTTGCAGGACTAATTAAGGGTTAAAATAGTTTTCTCAAAGTTTGAATAGACATTTTTGTTTTTTTAATTCCATAATGAAATAATGAAATGGAACACAAGAATTTTATTTACGCCGTAGGGAGATTGTTTTATAGTGCCATTCTTGTTGGACATCTGATTATAAATACAGATAAACAAAGAACATTTTAAGTAATACATTATTACAACTGAAACCCATAACAAAGTCATTGCTAGTCCCCCAGTGCAGCATCCTAGTCCCCCCACTCAAAAGCCAGGTAATCATTCAGATCTGAGTCGAATGGGATAATAGGTAAAAGAAGTGAAGTGTCTTTCCCAAGACACCACAGCGTAAATCGCCCGGCCTGGGAATCTAACCCACCAGCCAAGACTTGTAGAGAGTCTTCAGATTACGAGGATTACACACAGTCCCCACGGCCATGCTCCCTCTAGGGTCCAGGGCTGCGACCATAAGTCTACATTAAATTGGGGATCAGAGGAAAAAGGTTTTGCTTCTCATCTCAAACTCCCCCCCAAAAAAAAAAAAAAAATTCCGCCTGCGTAAGACGACCATCTGTATAAAGTAACCACTTATAAAAGACACGAATAATGGTTGTTAAATGATTTGTTCTTGTATCTATTTCTTTCTTACCGTCCTTTGCATGATGGGGTTGGGTAGCGCACCGTGTTGGAATAAAATAGGTTTGAATATCCACAAATCGATTCTGTGTTCTAGCAATCTGCTTTATCACTACCCATCACTCAGTCCTACATGACTGTTTTTAAAAAAAAAAAAGCTCACTGGATAAGCGAAATTCCTTTCAGTAGCCGCCTTATCCATCCTCCCGAGAAGTTGCGAATAAACGGGGCGATTGTATAGATAGTGGGTTAACGTAGAAAACGGCATGGCATCGCTGGAAATCAAAAGGCAGTCATCAATAATTCTACTTTGAGATGATGAAAGAGATGCTGGGTGCATGCGCGCTAGACCTGATCACCTCCCTTCACTGATCTGAGTGATCTCCCATGCTTAAAAAACACAGATCTAAGTCAGAGTAATGGCAACGAAATAAAATACAACTTTTTACTTCTTTTTTTTTTCCTGCAGTTACGGCGATTGAATAAAGAGAATGAATATTTTAACATGAGGCCACTGTCGAGAGCTTGAGATAGCGCGGAGTTGTGCATCAGTCATGCATTTATTTTTTTAATGGCATGAAACTTCACGTAAATGTCCTTTAAGCCTACGACATTAATATATTTTTACTGACATTTTACGTTATAAACAAATCAAAACTTACATATGAAATGCTATAGAATTGTAAAAAAAAAAAAAAAAAAAATTCAAAACGCCTAGTCATAAAGCATATTATGAAAATGCCAGTTTAGGGTCAGAGAACTGATAGGTTACAAACTTCTAATTGGCCGAAAATAACATGCTGTTACATGCGTTAGGAAGACAGTAAAATATTGTGGAGAATGGGCCCTAGATTTGTGAACCTACCTGCGAATTATTTTACATTCTCTCCTGATTTTGTAAATTAAACCTGAAGTTTGAGTCATTCGCTTCGGTTTCGGTGTGGCCTTCTCTGCGGAGAACTTGTTAAGGAAACTGGTTAGCTTGTTTACACCTTTCGATGTATCGGTTCGCAGCTCGAAAACGAACTGCAAGATCTATATTTTGAACATCATTTTTAATAAGCTCATTGAATTCTGCAAATAATTAAAGAAGACCTAGACTAGAGATTGTGGAATTTATTGCAAGTGACAGTAGAGAAAACAGTTTATTGGTTCAAAGAGGGAAATTGGATTAGGCTTCTGTAACCTCATAATGACATACACCTTTGATTAAAAATTCTGATTCTTATTTTATATTCTTACTTATTCTGATATTCTGAATTTTATTTGTACATAATATGCAAATTTTGATGCAATTTACTCTTCAACTTGGAATCTATCAGAAATGCGAACGTGGCGATTTTAACAAATACATTTGGAAGTTTCTTTGTGCAAATTTCAGACTTTTATGAAAAAGTGCACAATTCGACGAAATTGTTGCATATACCCTCTTTTGTTGCCCGGAAGTTTTCAGGAGAGCTGACTTTTGTTAGTAGCAATCCACCTATAGTAAATATAGTATCCTTTTATATGTAAAATATTGGGAATAACAGAGTCTCGTCATAAAAAAGAGAGAGAGAGAGAAAAAGAGAGAGATAGATAGAGAGAGGTGATAGGGAAGAGAGAGAGAAATGGGGTGGGAGAAGGGGGAGAGAAAGAGAGAGAGACAGAAAGAGAGAGAGAGGCAGTAGATGAAGAAGAAGAAGATCATGTTTACGATTTTGTATTTTTAGACGAACAACCCATCAAGGCAAGTCTAGCGGTAAAGGCTTGTAACAACACTAAGACTTGTTATCGCCCAATTAATCAAAAGGGGGGGGGGGTCCTCCTACAGCTCTTTTCCTGCAAGTGTTTAACACTTCACGCATGTGGCCCCAGTTCACTTGGGCGTATCTAACACCCTCCAAAGGTTCCTAAAGTCCATAAGTGCACTAGGTCCAGTTTCTTCTTCCCCTTGATTTTTTTTTCCATGTATGTAACTGGAGCTTTGTCCACATTTCGAAGGCATGCAAAGTTGGAACCGCTCATCCTTACAAACATGCTCGCTGATAACACATATACTTACCAGTGGCTTCTTGGCAAAGAGTACATAATTGATAGGCGAGAGGGGTCACTCATGCCGAATTGTGAAGCTTGGTACGCGCTTGCAAATTTATTCGTATTACGCGCGGAGCACACTGTCATCTACACAGTTAACTGGAGAGGAGGCCACTAAATGGGTAGAAGGCTAACTTTCTGTATGGTGTCTGTGTTGTATATCGCATGTGCATCTGAGCTTGATTTCGCTTTTAACGCCCACCAGCTCCACCATCTCACAGCTCACCGTAGGCTTCATCACAAAAGTACGCACTGAGCATGCGAAGTGTCCCTTCTTGTCTAAGTGCATACTCTTTGCTACTGGTGAGATGCCTCTTTTGAAATCTTTTGATGTGCAGTTTTATTGTTGTTTTTTGTATATTTTCTGACCACTCAAGAAGGAAAACTCTTTGTAACATTTGTGATGCTTGTTGTTTACTTAGGCTAGTGCCCCCCCCCCCTTCCTTTGTTATACGGCCCTGGACCGCACGCGGCTCCGGTCCTTCATGATTCGAGAATGTTGCAGTTACGAGTTAGTGGCGGCCGGCCTTGTTGAGATCAGTTGTTTTTTTTTCCTCTCTTTTAATTACGGCGGCAGTACCGCTAGTGAGACTGTCTAGTGTCAAGGTCAGGTCGACCGTATGGTACGTTGAGTAAACACAGTATTAGCCGTCCCGAAGGTTCGGGTAGGATGCTTCGAGTGAACGCAGTATTAGCCTTCTCGAGGGTTCGAGTGGGGCGCGATCGGAATGTTTAGATTCTAATTAGTCTGGAAGTTGCTGCTCGCACGTTCTAGACTTAGCATGTTTGTTTGGGCGCATCATATGATGATGACGTCATT
>JAWQUT010000244.1:27291-38661 GCA_033807755.1 Ellobium chinense
TCCCTCTTTCAAAATGGTCAATACATTGATTCAGTATTCAATGACTAGACATTTTCTGTGTCTTGCTTCAGCTTTATGTGGATTTTTAAGAAATGGAAGTTATCCATCATGAGAGGTAATCATAAAAAACACAATCAAAAATGAATGTCAGCCTTTTGAAAAAAAAAAACCACAATAATTTCACAAAAGTGTAGCTCTGCTCAACAGATCTCCAGACATGTATGGAAGATAGAGTCGTATCTCGTTGTCTGTAACGATAATGACATTTAGAGAAAAGACTGAAAATTATCATACGGTTCTCTATCAATAACTATGAGGAAAATATACATGTCTATGAATATCACTCAATTTTAGTAAACATAATTATGTCTTCTGTCAGCCTTCAAGTAAGCCTGTCTGTCTGTCTATCTGCCTGTCTGTCTGTCTGTCTGTCTGTCTGTCTGTCTGTTTGTCTGTCTGTCTGTCTGTCTGTCTTTCTCACCTTAATGTCAGCAATAACAGTATTAGTGGTCACCTGACCGATGTAATCATTACAATGTCTGCAGCCTCATTTCATCACTCTCTCTCTCTCTCTCTCTCTCTCTCTCTCTCTCTCTCTCTCTCTCTCTTTCTCTCCTTCCTTCCCTCTTCCTCTATCCCCACCTCCTCCCACCACCAGCTCCCTGCCTCTCCTACGGCACTTGCCTATTTGGACCAATGCGTCCATCTTCTTTCTGCAACTCAAGGTTCAGGAGGGCTGTCTGGCAGGTCAGCATCTCTAGAACCTGAGGGAAAAGACACAGGAATGCATGTTAAGTACAGTGTGTAACAGAAGTCACCATTTTTACAGATTCAAGACAGTCACTTCCGCTGTATGCCAACATCTTCGAAGCCTGGAAAAAATTGCGATTAAAAGCATTTGCGATTATCCAGTAACTTGTAGGTTTATTTATAACATTTTTTTATGCAGGATGATGCGATTAAGTAGAGTTGCGACGATGCCGACTGATATAGTGATATTAAGCGGAGTCGCTGAAGTAGTATAACCGAATGATTATGGTGTCCGACTTAGAAATGTCCTTTCTGAAATGTTTAATCAGTCGATTACACGGCCTACTAAGCTCTACTTTCTTCGCCATGCAGAATGCTGTATCTCTCTTTTTCTATCTCCTCTCTTAATCTCTCTGCTCTTCTCTTTCTCTCTCGCTCTGTTAATCTCTCTCTCTATCTATCTATCTATCTAGTTATCTATCTATCTATCTATCTATCTATCTGTCTGTCTGTCTGTCTGTCTGTCTGTCTGTCTGTCTGTCTGTCTGTCTGTCTGTCTGTCTGTCTGTCTGTCTGTCTATCTATCTATCTATCTATCTATCTATCTATCTATCTATCTATCTATCCTCTTCCATGCGTTACCGAAAAAAAAAAAAAGAGAACATGGCTTTAGCGAACATACGTAAAGCCACAATGACGAGACTTCAGATTGTCGATGACAAACTTACTTGCAGCAATATCACAAGAACTTCCGATCCAGCCTGGTGCGCACTCGCAGTATTCAACCTGTACCGTATTATCAAAAGCCCAGCCAATCTTACAGGTCCCTCCGTTTTTACAGCCTTGGCCACATACCTGCTCTGGGGAGGTCAAACAATCGAATCATATTGGTGGCATCAATAGGAAGAGAGAAGTAGGTAAGGTAATGAAGATGATAATGATGATGGAATTGGTCTTGAAAAAGTGTTTAACACGAGACGTCGACTATTTTTTTTCATAAATTCATTATACATTTTTCAAAAAGTTTTGTGTCATTGGGGAGAATCATATTTAGTTTTTAAATGATGATGGAATTGGTGGTGTTGGTGTTGGTGGTGGTGGTGGTGGTTATGATGGTGATGTTGGTGATGGAGATGGTGATGATGATGGAGGTGGTGATGTTAGTGGTGGTTATGGTGATGATGATAATGATAATGTAATGATCGTTGGAACCTTGGTGCCCAACCAGGCTAGTGGAGGCTTGAATATTGACGAGCCTTATTCTCAGGGTCTACCCCCATGTATCTGATTTTGTCCTCACATCACTCTAATATTTTGCTCTTCCCTATATTTCATCCCCCCCCCCCCCCCCCCCNTCCCAGGTTTCATGCTATGGTCCCCTTTCCCACTCCTCCTGCTCCTGCTCCTGTGTGTTTGCGCCCCTGGGAGTGGCTGTCTCTGCTCAGAGCCTGGGAGTACAGACTTTGTGTTGACTACCAAAGTCTGGAACCTCTGCTTCCCCCTGACCTGAGACTCCGGCTCCTTGTGATTGAGCGTGCGAGAATGGGTGTAAGCATTTAATTACTTATATCATTGTGCTTATGCGTATGTATATAATTATGTATGTGTACCCACCTGTATGAGCGTACATAGTGTATAAACTTTAACATATTTGCATCTGTATCAACATGATATGTGCATGTATGAATATTCTTACCTATATCTATATTTATCTATAATACGAGCTTCTGTATGTATTGATATCTTTGTAAATATGGATGTCTGTGCCCTAGCGTATGTTTGTATACATATGTATATATATATGTATAAATATGTATATATGTGTGAATGAGTGTGTGTGGGTGTGTATGTGTATGTGTGTGTGTGTGTATGTGTGTGTGTGTGTGTGTGTGTTTGTGCGTGTGCGTGTGTGTATGTGTGTGTGTATGTGTGTGTGTGTGTGTGTGTGTATGTGTGTGTGTACATGTGTGAGTGTGTGTGTACATGTGTGAGTGTGTGTGTGTGTGTGTGTGTGTGTGTGTGTGTGTGTGTGTGTGTGTGTGTTGTGTGTGTGTGTGTGTGTGTCCGTGTTGTGTGTGTATGCACATGGAGGTTTGGGAAGAAAGATGCATTGTCTTTACTTATCTACCGTCCCGGTTGTTGTGACTTCAGTTCTAGTTTCTGCCCCTTGATCTCATCTGCCTATGTGTTATGTCGTGATGTGTGTTTGTGTGATGATTCTATACTCATTGTTTTGCTGTTCCCTGATAAAGGACGCACGTCCGAACATTTGAAACTTTTATTACATTTTTCATGCCACAGTTTTTGAGAATTTCTATATTTTAGAAAGTGATGATAATAATGATGATGATGGAAGTGCTAGTGATAGTGATGGTGATGATGATGATGATAGGGGTAGTGATGGTGGTGGCAGCGGATGTTTTGATGATGGTGGTAGCAGTAGCGATCACGGGATAGTGATGGTTACAGTGATGGTAATGATGATGGTATTAGTGGTTAGTTTGGTGGTTGTGATGATAGAGGTGGTGGTATTTGTAGTTGTAGTAATGGTGGATGGGAAATTTAAAGGTTACACCTGTACGTTATGTCATACACTTCGCGTTTGGTGTTATCATTCTCATCCAGAAAAGGAGGAAAAAAGGTACATCCCACCTATTGTCTCATTCTTAACCACAAGGTTGACAAAAGTTTTTAGCTTTTTGTTTATTGAATAAAGCGATGGCGATGATGGTAGTGGTAATGGTGACAGTAGCAGTGTTAATGCTATGATGATGGCTGTAGTAGTCACAGTAGCAGTAGAAGTTATCGAAATGGTAGTAGAAGTAGAAGTAGATGGTAGAAGCAGTAACAGTTACAGTAGTGTTTGTGGCCAGTAAAAAATAGTAATAGTATCAGTAACAGATGTAGCAGTAATAGTATTAGTAGAAACAGATAACAGAAACAGTAACAGTAACTGTAGTGTTTTTGGCCAGAAAAACTAGTAGTAGTACCAGTCATGGAAATATCAAACTAACAAAACGCTAAATGAAATCCTTTACCGGAGCATGTTTCACCAACGTAGCCGTCTGTGCAGTTGCAGTAGTCAATCGAGTAGTGGGTACCGCCCAAAGTGTACTCGACGTGAGCACATTGTCCAAAGGAGCATATTTTACCAGCACAATTACAATTCGCGTTCGCCAGAAATGGGCAGAGCTGGCTCTTCACTGAAACGATGAACAAAGATATATATATATATATATTATTTTGTACTGGTCGGCATGACAGACATGGTCATATATACTACTAAATATATATATATTATATGTTAGGGAAGTGTGTCACCAAGGATTTGACCACATATTATAAAGTTTAAAGTTCGATCTATCAATGGATGCTTTTGTTGACGATGATCTTGATCATGAGTGATGATGACTGCAGGGATAATAATGATGTTAATATAAGTGGTTAGTCGTGGTGTTTGTGGTGATAGTAGTGATAGTAGTGATGGTGGTGGCTGTGAAGGATGGGAAATATGAAGGTTACACCAGTATGTAGTTCAAAGTTCAAAGTATGAGAGTTCAAAGTGATTTAAGAGACATATATAACTTATAAGTTGTTGCATGTTTCAATCATCTAGGTGCTGTATGTTTGTCATAAATAAATGTGAAAATAATAATACACTTGATTACACCAATGTGTTACGAAGTACTCTGCGCGGTTGAACATGTGGGGGTTTTTTTGTTAGCTATAACGTAGACGTAGACATTTGAAACTTCTAACATTAGCAGACATTGTCTACTTGCAATGTCTACTTACATTTTAATTGTTTAAGTTTGAATTACTGAAGTTATTAAACTTTGAAATTATTAAATAAACTTTTTTTTAGATGTTTGGGCCAGCCTAAAATTTAACCAAGATTACCAAAGACATTTGTACACCTACACGAATTTATCCTCACACATACACAGACAAGCAGGGAAGAATTAACTCTTAGACAAACGAGGCAGTTGTCCTATGACCCGCCCTAGTTATAGACTGAAGGGATCTCAGGTCAGTTTGGCTGTTAAAGCCCCTCTCTCTCCCCCATATTAATCCGTCTCTGCAAGCAAAGGTATCTTCCAGAAGGCACGATTGTCCCTGTTTATTGCACACATATACAGAGAGGGAGATGACTGAGAAAGAGAGAGAGATAGAGAGAGGGAGAAGCGATAGAATATCACGACCAGCAGCACCCTGTAACATCAGAGTTTCTATTTTTTTATACGAGCAACTCTTTCTATAGGATGCAGTTAAGCTTTACTCTAAATATAAAAAAATCACCTGTGAGGTCATCGTTTAATATCTGCAAAAGTAAATTATATTGTTTACGACATAAAAATTTTTAAGCCTGCATGACATGCACACGAAAAAGCAAGGTGCATATTAAGAATAAGGAAATCTTTGTTGTTTTAAATACCTCCCATGACAAACGATTGGTTAAGTACATTGGTTATGAAGCATGCATGTAACAACTCCTATTTCCATATTTTTGACGATAATCGAGGGCTTAGTGTATTTTTTTTTATTTTCAAGATCAGTGTTAAGTAAACGGTAGCAAGATGGTAGCTCTGGTGTGTGCTGTCGGCATATATCTGAGTAATTTGCATGCACTGAGATTCACTCACCAGAAAGCGTAACCACCAACAGTATCACCGCCTAGAATATGACAATGACAATAACCATGACAAAGATCATTATAAGCAGTCCCGTTAAAAGGAATATACATAAAGGAAGCATTACTCAGAATAAATACTTAACATGACCGTTTTTAATGGATAAACAGAATGGGAACAGGAAAGACAGGGCTGGAGATGAATATGATGGAGACAAAAAAGAGGGCAGTCGGGGTGAGAGAGGTAGATATGGAAGGGTCATGATGGAAGATGAAAAAAGGGCGAAAGGGAACGTGGAAAACGAGAAGACAGTTTAGAAGAAGTGGAAGTTGAAGATTCAGGAAATTGAATTTATTGAGAACAAGAAAGAAAGCGGCAGAAAAAGAAGAGTCAAAGAAGGGAATGGGAAGAAATATTAGGGAAGGGAGTCATTATATAGTAACGATGGTAGTTGTGATGATAACGATGATTTAGTTAATGATTATGATGACCAAAATAATGAAATTGATGAAGATGGTGATGATGAGAATGATGATGATAATGATGACGATAATGATTTTGATTTGATGATGATCATTTTGTGTCTAACCTGATGAAGGATCACTTCAAGACGTGAAAATTCGTAATTATTTTATATCATTATAGTCAGTACATTTTAAAATTCAAATATTAAAGTATATTTCTTATTTCTTCGTTGGTATGAACATAATTTATTGTTGTTTTTTTTAAATCTGTATTCCAAATAATGATGATTTTTATGATGACGATGGTGGAGGTGGAGGTGGTGGTGATTGTGGTAGTTGTGGTGTTGAGAATAATAATAGTGATATTGGTAATGATGTTAAAAACCACCATAATCACGACAAAACTTACCATAAAGCATCCTGGCACCATCATTGAAGCTTTCATCTTTGAACTGGAAATACAAAGTCAGCTATACACACTAAAACGTGATGTTAGATTGAAATATTTAGGCCAGCATGCACGTTCAACGCCAGATACTAGAATCTCCACTTCTAATCTTGAGGTTTTTAATTAAAGAGCGCGTGATAGTTTGTGTCATCAGATTCTTATCGCATACGTGTATAATAAAGACTTTTCTATTGCTCTTCTTTATGCCAGGTTCTAAACAATGAGACAGCTCGACAATGAGACAGAACTTTCGTGTATTCTATTGTAGTTGTGCAAGCACCAAAAAAGTTCGCGGGCATATTTGTGGATATCAAACGACCAAACCATATCTATACGCTTTTACATTTCTCTTATGAAAATAATGCTTGTAGTCTTATCGCATACGTGTATACTAAAGACTTTTTTCTATTGCTCTTCTTTATGCCAGGTTCTAAATAGATCCATTTGGTTGGTTCTGAGCTCAACAATGAAACAGAATTTTCGTGTATTCTATTGTAGTTTGCAAGCACCAAAAAGTTAGCGGGCATATATTGTGGATATCAAACCACCAAACCATATCTATACGCTTTTACACTTCTTTTATGAAAGTAATGCTTGTGTTCAAAAGTAAGATTGTAAGCAAACACAATGGTTAAGTTGAGGGAAAAAACAGGACACTAAACAATTAATTTTTCTTGACTCCAGCTTCCATGACAACCACTGAATTTGAGGAATTTGACCTCATAATGCCAACTTTGCTGCAGATCAGCACAGTACGTGAAGACGCCAAGCATGTGGAAGCCAGTTTACAAAAATAGAACAGGTCATACGGAGGTGGGAAAATCCATTTTCTGTAAATTGGGATACACCTCTGCTGACCCAGTAGAATGTGATTTACAATAAGAAGGCAAATTTTGAGCAAAACCGATCCAAAAATAAATTCGCATGGCACTGAACAAAATCGGGCGATGTTGAGATCTTATATGTCTTAATGTAAACCTCGTGACATGATGATTACATACAAGTGGAGGTGTGCTGCTTTTGTCTATCTATGTTGGTTCAGGTCTCTTACGAGCCGAATAGAATGCACATCAATAAACAATGAGTGATAGCAGCGGTAATGTCATGGTTTGTGTGTTAGTTCTCGAAAGTCTGGATGTCAGTTAGATGAGAAAGTGGTAGATGAGCGGATGAGCGGAAATAATGTGCATGAAGAACATGTATGCGTCTTTTGCAGTGTATTGAAGTCAAGATTTAGATAAAAGTTTAATCAGTAATGTGCAGATGGATTCTTTATTTTTTTTTTTATACTCCGCAAGAGGCTACGACTGTGTAGGTTGATGGTTGAATACTTGACCTTGTAATGTGACCAAACTACGTTTTATTTCACATCAACTATACGTAGGAGGTCCCCAGTGTCTATGCCTTTGTTTGTGTGTATGAAAGTGCCTCCCCTCGTGGTTATGAGAGCATGTAATTTGCCTGTATACAGAATCACTCACCAGGAAAAGTAACGGCCAACAGTACCACTGTCTGGAATACATTTAGTTATTTAATAGTTTTAATGGGCGACAGGAAGGACAAGGAAAGGACAGGCAGAGGAAGAAGGTCTTGGGGGTAAATGTAAGGCAGAGATGGGAGGCGCAGAAATGGAATACGATGGCGAAGGAGGAAGGGGAAAAATACAGAGAGGAAATAAGGAGAGAAAAAGAGGAGGGAGAGAGAGAGTAGGGAGGACGTAAGGAGAATGGGAGTATACTTAAGAGGAAGCGTACAATCAAAGAAAAGAGAAAAGAGAAGAGAAGAGAAGAGAAGACGAGACGAGACAAGACAAGACAAGACAAGACAAGACAAGACAAGACAAGACAAGACAAAGACAAGACAAGACAAGACAAGACAAGACAAGAGGGAGGGGGACGCTTGGGAAGAAAAGAGTTTAAATCTTTGCCGTCTTGATGTCATTGCGCGTTCATGTCCTCTTAAATCAAATTCTTTTTTTCCCATACAACAATAGTAAGCTATACGGCTCATGAAATGTTTTCTTTCCTTTGGAAAAAGAAAACAATACTGTTGATGGTCTTGATGATGGTCGTGAACTTAATGATAAGAATCATCATGGAGAGCCAAGGTAGTAATGATAATTATAGGCATCAGAATTAAGATAAAACTTACCACAACACACCATGACGTCACTGAAGTTTTCATCTTTGCCCAGTGTAAACTGACTTCAGGACTTGGGCCAGAATATACGTGCGATGCCAAAAACTACAATAATGTGCTCCGTTTTTGCCCCTTTAATTAAAAGGTTCGTGATCGTTTTGTCCTTAACCTTATCGCGTGACTTGTGTGTATGTAACCAACTTCACTGACAGGCTGGCATAACCTTAAAAATCACCATCTGTCAGTCTTTACGCCTGCTCGCGTATTCGACAAACATGTATGCCCATTTGTCTACTTCTATATTATTCTGTCTTCATATTGCTTTGTTTAATCGAGGTCTTGAAAGATGTCTCTTATGTACAGACTTAATGTCGTCAGAAAGGGTTAAAGCCCTTAGGGAGACAATTTTAATGGAGGTTCACATGGTTTCAAAGGTTCATTCATTATTTCAGCTGCTAAGTGTTTGAACGCTTTAGTGTGCAAATCATTCTCGTACAGTTCTGTTCGGGTATGACGTTACAGACTGCGCACCAAAGTGCAAAACGATGCGTTAGGTCTTGTTTTCCAGATGAAATATGAACGAAATTGTGAGAATGTGGACTCACATTTGAGGACTGAATTTCTTGTCTTGATAACAATGCAATAATCTTACTTATTCTTGTACCTCCAATGTACATATTTTTTTAGAAGTTTGAAAATCTGGTTATTGATAAATGGCCCAGTTCTGTTGTCTAGTGCGCTTTGACTTTGAGTCCATGCATTACAACTTTAACTAAGTCAGAAACAACAAACAAGTGCTCGGTATTCTTCCAGGAAATATTTATTTAGACTTTCTACACAAGTAACAAACATCATTAACCTACATTAGACTGGTCAATTTTCAAACCACGTGGAATTACCATCCTAATCGAAAACTGATAAATAACAGATTCTTTTTATTTTTAATGCAACAATACAATGTCCAAGAATAGTCTGTTCATAAGAGAGAGTTGGGCTCGCTTAGTGAACGTGCAAGACATCTTAATATGTAGTACTCAGCCAAGTGTGACGAAGACAATGTCATACAATGTTGTCAGTCCCCTGCCGATGGCCAAGACATTGTTACAGTCTTTATTATGACATATGGTAATTCTGTGTTTTGTTTCAACTTTAAATGGATTTCTAATAAATGCATGTTATCCATTACAAAAAGTAATCATAATAAACACACAATCAATGATGAATGTCCTCCTTTAGGGGAAAAAAAATATAACTCCACAAAAGTGTAGTTCTGCTCAACAGATCTCCAGACATGTATGGAAGATGTGGTCTGTAACGACAATGGTATTTAGAAAACAGACTGAAAATCATCATAAGGTTTCCTACCAGTAACTGTGAGGAAAATATACATGTCTATGAATTTCACTCAATTTCAGAGAGACGTGTGTTTCAGTGAGACGAGTGTCCTCTGTCAGCCTTTTAGTAAGTCCATCTGTCTGTCTGTCTGTCTGTCTGTCTGTCTGCCTGCCTGCCTGCCTGCCTGCCTGCCTGTCTGTCTGTCTGTCTGTTTGTCTATCGTTATGTCTGTCTACCTGTCTACTTTTCTGTCTGTCTGTCTGTCTGTCTGTCTGTCTGTCTGTCTGTCTGTCTGTCTGTCTGTCCTTAATATCAGCAATATCTGTATTAGTGGTCACCCGACCTATGTCTACGGCCTTATTCCATATCTCTCTATCTCTCTCTCTCTCTCTCTCTCTCTCTCTCTCTTTCTCTCCTTCTTCCCTCTCCTTCTATCCCCCTACCACCGGCTCCCTGCCTCTCCTACGGCACTTGCCTATTTGAACCCGTACGTCCGTCTTTGTTCTGCAACTCAGGGTTCAGGAGGGCTGTCTGGCAGGTCAGCATCTCTAGAACCTGAGGGAAAAGACACCGATATGCATGCTGAGTGTGTTACAGAAGTCACCACTTTTACAGACTCACCGCTAGCTTTCAACGTTTTCAAGACAGTCAACTGCGCTCTATCCCAACATCTCTGAAGCCTGCAAAAGTTGCAATTAAAAGGATTTGCGATTATCCAGGTACTTTTAAGTTCAAATATAGCTTGTTTTGTGTGTGTGTGTGTGTGTGTGTGTGTGTGTGTGTGTGTGTGTGTGTGTGTGTGTGTGTGTGTGTGTGTGTGTGTGTNGTGTGTGTATGTGTGCAGGCCGTTGTTTGTACTGCAAGAGATAGAAAGAGAGAGAAAGAGAGAGAAAGAGAGAGAAGAAAGAGGGAGCGACAGAGGGAAAGAGAAGTTACAGAAACAAAGAAAACAGCTCACGGAAAGAAATTGTTTACACCACAAGTTTAAGAGAATTTTTTTTTATTTAAATGTCCAATCAGTCGATTGCACGGCCTACTAAGCTCTACTTTTTTCGCCATGCAAAACGCTGTATCTCCCCTTTTCTCTCTCTCCTCTCTCTCTATCTCTCTCTCTCTCTTTCTCTCTCTCTCTCTCTCTCTCTCTCTCTCTCTCTCCTCTCGCATGTGTTACCATAAAAAAAAAAAATGGCTATAGTGAGCATACGAAAAGCCACAATGACGAGACTTCAGATTGTCGATGACAAACTTACTTGCAGCAATATCACAAGAACTTCCGATCCAGTCTGGTGCGCACTCGCAGTATTCAACCTGTAACGTATTATCAAAAGCCCAGCCTATCTTACAGGTCCCTCCGTTTTTACAGCCTTGACCACACATCATCTCTGAAGTGAGTTCAAACAATCGAATCATCATTTTGGGAGGTATGAAAAGGAGGAGAGAAGTAGATATGGTGATGATGGTGATGGTGATGATGATGATGGTGGTGGTGGTATTAGTGGCGATGATGGTGATGATGGTGATGAAGATGATGGTAGAGGTGATAACAATCAATCTATCAATGGATGTTTTGGTGATAAAGGTGGCGATCATTGAGGGGAAAGGG
>JAWQUT010000244.1:55442-67271 GCA_033807755.1 Ellobium chinense
CCATCCATCCATCCATCCATCCATCCATCCATCCATCCATCCATCCATCCATCCATCCATCCATCACCTGATTCAAAGAACCTGAAAATACAGAGAGTTTCTGGACAGCTTTCCCCATTTTAACGTTGACATATTATATGGATTGCTTTACATCTTCTCTACAGAAGGAATGTGTAGCTGTCATGCAAACAGCCAAATTATTCAGTCAGTCGATCAAAGAATCCCTGGATCGTTAGGGCATCACAGAAGTTTAGAGAATCAACAAATTTAGCAAGTTTTAATAAGCCATCCCTGCTTGTCCTGTGTCGCTCTTTGAAAAAAAACCGTAAGACTAAATTGCCGTGCACCGACAAACCACAGTATGATCGTAACTTGGTTTGAGCATTATTTTTACGATGTTTTGTCGTCGCACGGCAATAATTTGCTCCTTTTTATTCTTGTACTTCGTACGGAATGCTAGGCTCTCTACATCTACGAACACAAACGATGACGACAATAATGAGAACAATAGTAATAGTGGCAGCCCCAGAGACGATAGCACCGATGACGTCTTGTGATAGTTTACAGGCTTCATCTTCATCTTCGTTGTTGCCGCAGTCGTCATACCCGTTGCACGTGAGGTCATTGCTGACGCAGTAGTTTCGACGCTCACAGTCAAAATAATCGTCAGGACATGCTGGGGACAGCAAAGCAATAATAATAATAATGATAAAATACATTCATAGAGCGCTTCATTCCCGAAAGGCTCGAAGCCAATACATGTACACACACTCAACCACAAAATATGTACACCTCCACAAATACATGAGCGTACACTCATAGCTCATGCACATTCACATTCATTCACAGGTAAACATACACAGCACCTATATGTGTGGGCACTCAAAGAGCAGAGGTCTCAGGGCAGAGAGGGAACATGGATTCCAGCCTCCGATACAGGCTCGTAAGCAGAGATTGTGCTCCCAGGCGCTAAGCGGAGACCCCAACTCAGGGAGATGCACAGACACACAGACATACATTACAGCCACACACATTATTAAAGTTAAATACAGTTTAATTACAGTCTGACAACCATTAGTGCAGAGGTGCTGAAACTATTACTCGAAATGGTTCTTAATAATCAAGTAGGTTTTCAACTTATTTTTAAATTATTCAAGGCTGGTAGAACAACGAATAAATTCTGGCAGTGATTTCTAGGTCAAAGAAAGGCCCTGCATGTATAAACGCCATATCACCATGGATCAAGGGCGCAGGATACTACCTCTGTGCATTTTCTATCTATCTGCACAATTTTATTAATTCATGACACATGTGTCAAGACAAGTTGCCCATACTATGTGTGGCACTGTTATGGCGTATCTCCTGAATTGAAATACGGGACGCACTGACACCATTGATTGCTTTAGCATTTCTAGAGTGGTGGCAACAGTCAATACAATTGTGTACAGCAGTTCAGAAACCTCGTGCTCATATTTCACTCACGCACACGAGTACTGATAGAGAATGATAGAACCATGATCAACTCCAGATTGTAGACTGCTTCTCTAGAATTTGAGTGCGAGAGATCCTTTTTTACAATAACAATAATTATGAAGAGTGTCCGAAAAGAAAGATACAAACATTTACTAATGCAACATATTTATTTTGAACCAAATACAACATTGTGCAGAGGTTACCGACATTATTCTACTATATTTCTACATATTTCTAGAACATCAATTGGTGAAAGGGTCTTTTCAATCTGTGCCCCCAGCTGTGGAGTATTATCTACCAACACTAGAAAGGATTAAAACATCACGCAGTTTTTAAAAAAGGCTCAAAACATTGTTATTTAATAAGGTATACGTGTAATCTACATTTATACTATACGTGTTGACATTATTCTGTACTGGATGGATCTGATGGATGTGTGTGTGCATGTATACAGGTTGTTATCATCAGCAAAGTTCATTTTCATCACGTAAAGAGCCTGAGAGCACTCTTGTAAGTGGATTTTGGCGCTGTATGAGTTAATTATTATTCTACATGATATGATACATAGTTGCCACCAAGATAGCTGTCCCATCGTATTACATTTTGTTTTGTCCCAGAACACCAGGTACATGCATGTCCATAACTTACTGCCTGTTCCATTCTTGTCCACTACTTCAGATATCAAGATTTCAAGCTGGGCGGGGGTTATTGGTCCGTCTAACCATGCCTGGTAGCTGAAGTTCCCTTTGTAGGCAAGATCGAACTGTTGGCTTGGTTTCTCAGCTTTACAGTAGCCTTTGTTGCCTAAGAAGTGTGAATAAAATCAACAAATCAGATGCAACGTTTACGTCAGTTATCAAACCGACATTTTTATAAGGCTTCATTAACAACATGAGAAGAAGCTAGCAGTGGGAGGGAACAAAACTGTGCATTTTCTCCCTAAAACTTATTAATTTCAGTGAAAAGTTGAAAAAGCGACGAAACTATTACAGCCCCGAATAAAAAGTACCATTACTCCCCATTCTCCCCCCCCCCCCCCCCCCCCCCCAAAAAAAAANGGCACCCCATCTTTTTGCTACCTTTGGTGAAATACAAGGGTCATCCCAGTAGTCATGCGAATACTAACAAACGCCTTAACGTAAGCTTACTTAACTCTCCGAAATCTTAGAAACACTCTTTTTTTGCTATTTAAACAAAGCTGCAGCCTTCGGAACCAATCGTAGAAAATATTATAGTGCTCAAAAGGGGGCATATTAAATGGCCCTACATTTACAGCTTTTGAAAGAGCTTGAATTCTCTTTCAATTTTCCAAGAGACCAAATATCACAGGGTGTAAAAACAAGCTGGTTTGGTGGATTGGAACATTTTTATTTTACTTTTTGATCATTAAAGAAATTGAGCGGTCGCCCTTGCGTTGTGTGGACCTGCCATTGTCATGAGCATCAACGTTGATGCCAACTCTTGGACGTTGCTCCTTGACCGCTGCGAACATTTTGGAAGTTGGGTATAATGATAGGCAGTCAAAACAGAGGATCAACTGCGAGTGGCCCTAAATACTACATGCTTTTATATTTGAAATTACAAAATGATAGTCATTAAAGCCACGCATCCCTCCAGCCCTTCAGCCCCAAACATGTCTTTCTTCCTTCCCCATTCCATAGTCGCCCTCGCAATGGGTCATTTTCCTGAAATTAACTCCCTTGCTTCCGCTAGGTGGAGCTTCAGAAGTTCGGGTACGCTTCGCGTTTTTCATTATATCGATGTTGTAATTTTAAAGCATTGTAACGTATCAGTTTCATAATTTCATGCGCCAAAATTCAACACCTCAGGTTCTTGAGGTAATTAACCCTGCCTTGCGAAAATTAGCACCCCATATCTGGCGGAGGAGTGCAATTCAGCCCTCCCGAATTAGTAAGTGTAAAGCAATAAATACGACCCCCGGCTGGCGACGGTAATTCGCGTATGAAATATTTTGTTCTTTATCTTTCATAATTTCAAGGCGCTCCTGATGTTATAGTTTAATGAACATCACTTTGAAAGCCATAGAAAATTGTTCATGATACCCCAGAGAATCACCGTGTGCAAGCACAAGCCTCTACAGTTAATAATTTGTTCACAATTGGTTCTCAGATTTACAAAGCCAAATAGCAGAAAACGACCAGAAAACCTTTTCGCCCACAGTGAGGGTCGAGAGTTATCGTTCTTTAAATTTTGAGGAAAATGACCCATTCGACCCTCCTCTCGATCCATGATGGTCGACGACAGATTGATGCGACACTGGCGTAACGGACATCTCAGTAAAGACTGTTTTATGACGTTTTCGCTTCATTCATTTTGCGATAAAATATCAAATCTCTTACATTAGACATAACATAAGTGCAAGATAAAGCCATCACAAAATGACCGTATTGACCATTACAGTGAATGGAAAACATAATGGTGAAAAGGAATCAAGAGAGCATAAACACACAATCCTGCTATATCATTTACGTAATTTTTTAACTTTGCATGTAGACTTCTAACTGTCTGTACACACTGAAAAAAGACTGATATGGTGAGCTGAGGTAGATGGATTCAAACTGGCAGTCTCCTTTGTCATTGACGTAGAGCGGCTTCATGCTGTAGCTGCGAAACCTGGCCACCAATCTATTTCCGCTTCCGGGTTTTAGTGTCAAAGAGCATACATAGGCTGCCCTCAGAAGTGACATGCGAGTAAGTTTAAATCTGACGTCCCCATCCACCCTGTAGGTTTTGCCACAATAATCGTCCAGATATTCTGAAAAAATAAATGGAATGGTTTCTGATAAACAGAATGGGGAAGACTGTGCAGTCACATTATTCGTGACAACCAACTAGATCCTCGAAAATCACACATCAGTGGCCGTATTCATAATCCATACGTTAGTTAACGTATTGCGTTAACCACAGTGAACACTACAAATGTTTTGCGAGTTTCCTGTGATTACCGCAGTGCACTGACTAACGTAAGGATTAAAGCATACGGCCACAGCTTCCTTCTATTAGACTGCCATATGGCTGTGTACATAACTCGGAACTTAACTGATATACTGTGTTAACTACAATGAGCACTTCTAATGTTCTGGGAGTTTTCAGTTGTAACCCCGGTGATTTAACTAAAGTAAGGATCATGCAAACAACCACTGTGGCTATATGCATAATACATACGTTAAATAACGTTGACTGCGGTGAGCACTATTGATGTTTGGGGAGTTTCCCGTGGTTAACGCAGTGATTTAACTAAAGTAAGGATCATGCAAACAACCACTGTGGGCTATATATGCATAATCCATATGTTAAATAACGTTAACTGCGGTGAACACTATTAACGTTTTGGGAGTTTCCCGTGGTTACCGCAGTGCGTTAACTAACGTAAAAATAAAGCATACAGCCACTGGTCCCGAGGGAGTTAGGTAAAATATGGCAAACGTTCTAGAGAAACAAAAAGACTACGACTGCGACCATATGCATAATCCATAACTTAGTGAATATACTGCCAAGTATTATACTGTATACAGATACAATTATACGTATAATATTGTAATGCACTACAACAGCCAAGAGAATCAAGCCGTTCAAACCACTAAGGAATAACTATACATAGAAGGCCCTCTCACTCTCTCTCTTTGTTTTCTCTCTCTCTCTCTCTCTCTCTCTCTCTCTCTATCTATCTATCTATCTATCTATCTATCTATCTATCTATCTATCTATCTATCTATCTATCTATCTATCTCTTTCTCTATCTATCTATCTATATATCTCTCTCTTTCTCTATCTATCTATCTATCTATCTATCTATCTATCTATCTATCTATCTATCTATCTATATTATCAGTATTCCCAATAATTCATTTGTAAAAGAAGAAAAGGGAAGAATTAAGAAAGAAAGAAAGAAAGAAAGAAAGAAAGAAAGAAAGAAAGAAAGAAAGAAAGAACGAAAGTAGACCTTCACTTACCAATAACGGGATGCGTCGTCGCATCTGCTGTCGATAGTAACACACAACAGTTTGCAGCAAGGAAAAGGAAAATAAGACTGGCCTTCAGTGCACTGGGCATCATCTGAAGTTTGGACGAAAAAAGAAAATAATATAGTCTATGCCTATGGCCTAATTTTTTTTTTCAGATCTTACGAGACGCTGGTACAGTGGTTTATCTCAAGTGGAACTGACGCTGCCCTGTTTTCTGTCTTCCTCGTCAGCCAATGTTTTGACTGGACTCTTCACCGGTGACCTATCTTTTAATTGGTTATTCCTTTCTTGTATACTAACCCCATCATTTTGTCCGTATATGATTTTCTACTAATAAATTATGTTTTATGTGCAGTATCATCATTAAATTACTCACTCCTATCATCTTAGCCGTGCCAGGCCAACAAATTGAAATATTTTCTACATGTTCACCTACTGTATACGAGTTGTCTTTTTTATGATTAAATTTTCAAGAATTTAGCGAGTTGAGCCTGACTCTCAAAAAAGAAAAAAAGTTCCGTTCAGACTAGACTAGTTGTGAGGGGAGCAAACAGTGCAGTCACTGATCCGAATGTGTGCAGCCATAGAGCGAGTAAAGTGCTACAGCTTTTCAGCTGTTCGAATTTATCAGCTCGTCTTCTAGCACATGAACATTTACAACATGAGGAAGGGGAAGTCCTTTTACGATCCGATTTTTTGCGAAAATTAGATCACCGGGTGAAAAAAAACAACTTATAAAACTAATGATAAATAGTAATAATAATAATGCAGTATGTAGGTCTCGTATCCAAGCTATTGTCCACCCACGAGACTTCACACTATTATCACCCCAACAAGCCAGATCACTCTAGGACTCTTTAAACTCCCTTGGAGTAATAGTGCCTCTGCCGTTGGGGGTGTTGATCACTAGCATTCTGACAATATCTTTTACTGCCTCGTGCCAGCGCTCGTACCCATTTTATAGACGGATGATCTGAGGAAAATGTGGATTAAATGCGTTCCCAAGGCACTTATAGCATGACTGTTGTCGGGAACTGAATCCACGATCTTTAGATCTTGAATCCCACATCACAGCCATTCAGCCACGCTGCTTATACAGTAATAGAATTTCCACATTGATCAGACGCTCTCCAATAGATTAAGCGTCCACTGTTTACAGTTTTGAATAATAGCTTTGAAACTGGAGGTAACTGGTTATAAAGTTGTTCATTAACGACAAATATCGTGCACACTATGTCCAAACCACACCTGCACTCTTGTCGGAGTGAACAAAGTAAGTTAGATTTCAACACATTTCACAAAATCGGGAAAACGACAGCGAAAGTATGAAGTGGTGCTTACTAAATTTACATGCAGAAAAGAAAGATGAAAAATAGGGCTTTTATTTACCAGTTCTACAGTGCCACACGGAGTTATAAATCTGACCAAGAATATATACATATAAAAACAGTACTACATTCTATTAGATATTTACACAATGATAAAACGATATATATAATAAAGTCATTGCTGGTTGTCGCGCAGCAGCGCCCAATTGCTGTGATGAATGACCCAATTTCAAGACATAGCCAATATTTAATACATGCACAAAACTTACGACGCTGATGATGTCATAGCGTTCTCCAGTCAGGAGTTTGGAACCGTAAAACTTAACAACACTTGCAGTGATTTTGTCATGTGATGCTCATAATATTATATGCTAGTCAAAGACGATCTCTGATCTACATAGGATGGAGCAAGCACTTACATAAGCTCAACTTATGTTTGATCATTGAATTATCAAATATATGTAAGGGTTATTAATACATCCACTGCAGCTTGTCCGGCCAGGAGGGTGGCCAAGAGGTAAAGTGCTTGCTTCAAGATGTGAAGAGCCCTGAGTTCGAATCCATTTAACTGTAAATTCGTCCTTGGGTATGTGTTATTGTGTTTAAATTGCATCCCTCTGTTGGCAGCCTGATAGAGCCCAAGTCTCTTCTGTAAGATAGCCACATCTGTGCTGAAAAGTGACATAAAAACACAACACAAACAAAAGCAACTTGACGATGAGCTTTCTTAACACAGCTGTGTGTTTACCCCTGGTTAATGAAGATTGCCTTTACAGACAACAACACGGATGATAATAACAGACACTGTCCTTACCGTGCTTGAAGGAGATTAGTCAGTACTGATAGCACGCCTCTTCACACTGCATAATATTGTGGCTTGAAAGACAGCTTTGATACACGCAACGATACGATTACAAACCACACTTAACTTATACCAGGATCGTAACTGTTCCACCCTATGCCCCCCCCCCCNCCCCTCCCATTACTCTTCTCCTCACGCTTTGTGGTGGTCGAATGTGAAGATAAGCTATATTCGTCTAGTGCAATCTCTGCAGATAATATCATTGCTCATTCTCTCATTGTGATACTTGTGTCTCAGGATCTACTGTAAATTTGAAAAGCTAGTTTCATGAAGGCGTCCAAAGAAACTTATTGGGAAATAATAAATTTCATTAACAGTGCTTACTATCATAGAGTCACTTACACATTCTCCAGTTCGATTTTCTCAACTTTGTGAACACTAGTGAAATTCAAAATACATTATTTACGATGGTGGGCCGGTAATCACCTTGCGCGACCTTTCCTTTCCTAGTGTATGGATCGACACTCTCGTCTATGTAAGGGATACTTCTGTTGACCTACTCTGAATCTGCATCCCTCTGTTCCCCGAAACGTTTGGATGTTCCAAATCACAATAGAGGGCCCATTATCAGCTGGTCTTATTGAGAAGGAGTTGCTTGTCCATAACTCTATTGAGAGACAGAGGAGGAGGACGGCGCATGAGTTGGTCACGGTCCTGTCTCAAGATAGGTTAAAAAAAACCTACGTGTAGATAAACCTCAGTTTTGATGTCTTCTTTATCATGGTGACACGCACAACAATAAAGATTAAGACACGAATACACTTTTTTTAAAAAAAGGATAGAAGGCTTTAATGACTCAGAATTATGGGTTCGAAGCCGCTACGGAAAATTTGTAAATATGCTGAGATAGGATGTCACTGGCATTTCTCTCGTTCCTGCAGTAAGTAAAGTGGACACCTGGTTATAGTCAGAAGAAACTGTTATACGAATGACAGTTGAAAGACCCGACACGCAGGACCCGACACTTAGATATGTTGATACATAGTTCCAAGTTCCCGTTATCATGATGGCCTTTGAACATAAACATACACTTTTGTCCGTCACAGATGAAACTCAGCATCAAATCTAATATCACTCTTACGTTTTCCGACTTGAAGGCTAGGTGTGGGTGTTCACGTTTCCAGAGGAAAAATGGACCAAACTTAGTACATGTTCACAGCATCATGCGAAGCTCTGCTCTCTTAGGCCCTGAAACACAGCTGATGTACTTTTGACTATACAATAGGCCAATGTTTATCGAGCACATTGGCTGCATTTCAGGACTTAGGAGACCAGCATAGCACAGATGTTGCGAAATCCGCAGGCGTATTAGTTTAGCCCATTTTGTCTGAAAAAAAAATGAATGCACACATACATTTATCAGATTAATACTGTTTAGTGTAAAACCAAGGCATGAAAGGATGAGCTCTGTATTTTCTTTTTGTTGGGCCTTTGTTCGTTCTGCTCGTCAAATTGTAATTGCTATGCCTTATCTGTAACGTTTGCTCATATATGTATGCTGCCGTCATTTTTAAAAATACAGTTATTATTATGCAGTTTTGGGCGAAACTGACTTTTGTATACCCACGCAAAAGACCAAGGCGTGGAGCATTTTTCTGTCTGAGTTTCGTACCTTTATCACAAAAAAGTGACAAAGCTGTGTCTAAATTTGTATACGGTTTTTGAGATTGTGCACCCCTTACTAATAAAAATACAGTATATGAAGCTCACCTGTAAAATTCTCAGAACTGCATACACTGTATTTTTTAAATGACGGCAGTAGATCTATGCTCTGTATACCAAAGCTAATAAAGTTACTGTTATTATTGCATTGAAAGCGGAAGTTATAAAATGTAGTCCCGAGTCCGAAAGAGAAGATGAAACATGATCCTCTGCCCATTCCCCTCCGCTTCGCTCTTTGCTTTTCATTACATCAGGTTCTGTCGCCCTTCTTATCTGGTAGGAAAGCATAAATCAGTAGTGGGATATATTTTAACGTTATGACTTTTCATCGTATTCAGTTTGGATTTACAGCCTACTCACGGAAAAGGCTACATGCATTGTAGCCTGATTCATTCGTCACATATTTGAGAGCTTGCGCATTAACCATGAGATCTCTTAACATTGTAAGAATTACATTATCTTTGCATGGTGAACGCTACTTCAAGTGCATTTTACACCGATGCACTGATGTAATTTTTACAATGGTAAGAGATCCCATCGTTCATGCGCAATTTCAAATTCCTGCAAGAAATACATAGAATATTAGTTTGTCTGTATGAAATCAGAATCTGCATAAGCATAAAAATAACATTATAACACAGCCCGCTTCGCTTAAACACAAATCCGGATAATCAGAACCTCGGCTCATTTGCAACAAACTCATACAAGAAAATGTTAATTTCTATAAAGTCATACAATAATCCCAGCTCCTTTTCGTCGCAACCGTTTTTATGCTCCCAATGAAATGTGATTTACCGGAGGGTGTGAATGCCTGTTGTGAGTAAGTGATGTGTATGAAAGTGAGGTGTGTTTATAGATGTGTAAGGATGTAATTAATGTCTAAATTTTGTGTGTTAAGCAGCGCCATGGAGCACTTTTAGGAATCATGTTAAACACTGATTCTGAGGCAACTGTGATTTAAGAAAGATGTGATTTGAGGTTTATTAAGCCTGGCTCAGAGAGGCAATCGAGTGATGGAGGCAGGAATAGTTCAAGACAGCACCATGACTGTCATATTATTAGAATAAAGAAAATAGTTTAAACTTCATAATGTACACAAAACTAACCCCCATCCGCCTATCTTTTCACCGCTTTGTCCTGGAAGTTTCGCCGCCCATGTAAGAAACCACTGATAAACACTTTCGACCGCTGTATATTCAACACGCCTATGTTTGTGAGACTCATGGTATGCAAGTCAGTGGGTGGTACACAGTCAATGTAAGTGACAACGTGGTGAGTACCTATAAATAGAAAACTGTTTGGCGACCTTTGACACCCGGAGATTGACATGACTGGCTCTCAGCCATAGCCTAAACAATGGGGCTGTGACGTAGTACCATCACGTGATGTAACTGTCATGTGCTGTAAACACTGGTATACGGTGGATCCCAAAACATACACGTTTAAGGTTAATGGTCACTGTTGTTGCTGTCGTCGTCGTTGTTGTTGTTGTTGTTGTTGTTGTTGTTGTTGTTGTTGTTGTTGTTAGTGATGATGATGATGGTGGTGTTGTTGTTGTTGTTGTTGTTGTTGTTGTTGTTGTTGTTGTTGTTGTTGTTGTTGTTAAAATGAGATGTTGATGTTGTTGCATTGTAAAAAATTCCTCTCAAAAATGACAAGTGTCACTTTGGGCTTAAAAGTATGCGGTGGCACAGTGTCATGGGCGTGTCACGTTTTCAGTTTTTGTTCTTCGGTCAAATAGAACTATAACTGACTTGCCACTTTGCATTTTATTGTGCAATGTCCACGTCAAATCCAAAGACAGCTGCACCAGAATTGCACTTCAAGGCTTTCCTTTGTCATCTGGATATGCCGGGGAAAGCATTTCTGATAAAACGATGCACAATAATGCTTGGTGTACAAATTTGATTATCCCGTCCGATTCTTTATAGTGCGCTTTCAGCAGACAACATTCTGCATCGCAGAGTTCCTTAATGAGCTTTGTTGTTGTTGTTGTTGTTGTTGTTGTTGTTGTTGTTGTTGTTGTTGTTGTTAATTTGGCCAAAGCGCATTTCCCTGAAAATGCTAACTTCCCACCACCTATGTTGTTATGATAGGTTATATAGCATCATTCACATACAGCGTATGAATACGGCTCATTATGATGTCATAGACATCTACCTACTTACCGCAGTGGAACTCAGTACCGCAGAGGTACACCGTTTGGAACAGGCTTTTTTTCTTGTTTATTAATGGTTGCTTATGCATTATAATTTACAATATATTATATATTGTTAATTAGTATGAATTATCGCATGAAGTTTGTACCAGGATAAGTTGTATTATGATACACCTCTGTCCACACTCGCAGAGAAGTAAGGAGGAGGGTTTGAAGGGGGCAACGCACCATCTTAAGAACGATGACACAAATGGAAAGCGAATGCATAGGATTATAATAGTTTGAATGAGTAATTAAACTGCATAATTTTCATTCTCTCTCTCTCTCTCTCTCTCTCTCTCTCTCTCTCTCTCTCTCTAT
>JAWQUT010000244.1:79412-92924 GCA_033807755.1 Ellobium chinense
GGTTGGAAGGTGGGGGATGGAAGGTGGGGGAGGAGTGCTACTTTACTCTGAAGAAATGCTGGGTGTCAAGGGCATGGAAATCAGCATCACTTTGCCAGCATCTCAGAGCCCCAATCACAAATTCCACAGCTCCCCCTCCCCCTCCACCCCCAAATTACCTGACAACTCTGCAGTGACAACAATGTCTTTGCTGAGAGTTAGAAATCACAGGGATTATTTTACACATCTATAGCACTGGATCTGGCAGAAGGGGGTGGAGGAGAGGGGTGAAGATGACCCATTCAGCAAAGAAGTTTAAACTCTTTCTGCTCGTGTTCATTCTGTTGTTGGATTTCACCACGAAATCGCCACGGACTAGAAATCTGTTGTTTTTTGGTTGTTGTTTTTTCCCCTCCTCCCCTTTTCCTTCCTCCGACTTCGTCATGCCTTTGGCTTTGTTGCAATTAACAAAAAACTATTCACTGGCGAAAGGGCTCATGTCTCAGTGAATTCAGGTTTACTCAACACATAATATGGCTCACAACACACCGTTTCTACAACAACAACAAAAAAAGGAACTAATGTTCACCCAACACAAGAAATTTAATGTCCAGATGGTTCGCATACAACATTCTGAACCGTATTTGTAAGAAAAAGGTAGGAGAACTACGCGTTTTTTAGATTTCGTATTTTGGAGCCAGCCTCTTGGCATTTGTTTAAGAAGACAGAGGTGATTTGTTAGCAACCATGGAATTGCTTCAAAGTCGCGAGTAGATGTCAAAGACCAAGAAATTTGGATCCGTTCTTTCCTAAATAATATAATCAGCCCGCCTCTGAGTTGACGGGTACCATTATTACTTAGACGAGTCTGGGCATTGCGCCAATCCATTGTGTGCTCAAGGAAAAAAATAATGTCAAGGGAAAAAAAAAATCACCGTGTAGACTTGTCTGAGGGCTAAAATTCTCGAGGAAAAGATGAACTGTATTTTGATGATTCAGAAGTTGGGAGAGGATTCATTGGATGATGCAGTCGTGCAAGTGAAGGAGAGAGCGTGCGGTCACTTTCCCGGTAGGCTTAGCAAAGACGACACATGGACTGTCCTGGTGTCGACATTCGGGCAAACACATTAATTTGTGTTTAGATTACCTTGCCATTACACAAGAGTGACATACTTTTGAAGAGCATCGAATTGTGTAGGTCTTGCAAGAAGTGTTTGGAAAGACAACGCAAGCACATCTTCATGTCTAGGCGGGCTCCAGCGTCTTCCTGTCCTCACTGCACGAGATCCTTGGAGACAATGTTCAGCCATGACAGCGCAGCCATCGAAGAAGGCACATCAGCGCAGTCAGCAATACCGGAGTCATGGTCGTCTTCCTCAAACTTCATAGAGAAACATTTCAGATAAGTACTTTAGAGTTCTGGTTTGAAAGACCCTATAACCACTTTTCGAAACTGTTCAGAGGTCAACAAAAACGATGCTTTTTACGGCCTATTATATTAGGATGTCGACATGAGACCCAGGCAGTCCGATCCGCCTTTCAGAAATGATAGGTCGTACTAACACGAACTACTGAATTTCGATACAAAGTGGATATATGGTCGTTTGGAATAAAACTCCGGTGTTGATATACTTCTTCTTGGGAAGAATTTTTGGAAAGATTTCCATATTATATGGGCCATCCTATAACATGCTCCTGACCCGTACCAATAAACACACTTAACTGGGATTATTTTGATGGGGATGGTATAAGTAAGACAGGCTTGGGTTTTTTAGTGGGGATATACAAAAAATGAAGAGTAGTCGTTTTCAAAGCTTGTACAGTTGTAATCTCGTCTTTTTCCCGTATGTAGTAGGATGGCACACACATGGAAATCCTTCCAAATTTTTTAACAACCTCGGACTCCAGAATATATTTCCACCAATGGGAAATGTGTACATTAGGAAAGATTTCATCAGAACTGCCTCACAAATAGGGATTTTTTTTTCTTGCAGTGATGAAAATAACTTACTAAATGAAAAGGATACAATCAATGCTAATTACATTCAATGGATGAATGTTATGAGTATACGAATACATATATAAGAACATAGAGAGCATTGTATTATGATAGCAAATTAACTATAACTGACAGCAAGGAAAATGCTGAAGAGAGTCTTGACAGCTCATCTACGGGTTGTGGGGAAACTGAGAGCAGAAGCAAATACAAAAGCAGAAAATTATTACATGAAAGTAACAGTGAGGACGCGAGCTTGAAAATCTGTTATATAAATGTTAATGGTCTGGGGGAAAAGCAACAGTATCCTGAATTTATAGATTTTGTTTCTAACTATAACATGGTTACTCTTGGTGAAACGAAATGCCTGAAAGGAGAAATTTGCATACCTGATTATACTTTGTCTCACAAAGTGAGAAGGGCCAAATAGGAGAGATTATCAGGCGGTTTAGCCGTGGCGGTAAAAAATAATCTAGTGACAGGAATGTAGATATCACTATTGACACTGTATATATATATACCACCAGTCGGTAGTCAGTTTTCATCTGAGGATGCAGTTGACGAAATTGCAGATGAGATACAGAAACATTTTCCATCTTCAGAATGTGTGTGCCTTATCGGAGATTTTGATGCGAAAACAAGTAATTTCCTGATATTTTTTTATGATGTTATAGATGATGAAGACACAGAAGCTTTATGCGTCACGAGGGCAACTGAAGATGTGGTTAAACATGCAGAGCTCCAGATTGTAAGAATTAGCGAAGATAAGAATAAATATAATATGTATGGGCATCGAAAGCTAGAAATGTGCAAAATACTTGATTACATTATATTGAACGGAAGATGTAGAAGAGACAAAGGCAAAGGGGCAATAACCTGTAATAACACAAGTGTAGTCGATTATGTAATTACTAACATTGAGAGTCTCCCTATCTTGGTTACAGACCTGTAATAGGATTTGATCCTGTTTTCCTCTATGGGCTATATTAACATTTTGAGCTGCCCTCTGAACCCAAAGTTTTAGCTTTCACCCAGACCCATACCAGATTGAAGCTCATTATGTGGCCCAAATTTTAAGACTTACTCAACCCTAGCAAGCCCATTGAAATTTTGAGCTTGGTTGCTATTTGTAAACAGATCCTACATTTTTCACTGGTCAATGCCAAACCCCTCCTCTTCCGCCTGAGCACACCCTTGAGCTGGCAGTTCCAGCCCAGGGCTAAATAGTGCCTGGTAAAATAAAGTAAAATGGACACAGATTCCCATGATATCAAAATTCCCCCCCTGGAGCCCTTATTACTGGAAGCAGGGCATGCCAAAAGAGGGAAAAGGGGAGATGAAATATACCCCCTTAATAATAGGACCCAATAGTGAAAGTACAATTACAGGCCTGTAACCTTAAGACGCCTGACTTAAAAATACATGAGTTTTCTCCCTTTCTATCTGATGTCCACAGTCCTATAGAACTTATCGCTCGAACGCGACACGAGCTACCAGGTACAAAACACAGTAACTCACCATGTCAAGAAAGCCAATACAGTAAAGTAGTAAATAAAGAAAAAAAAATATCAGAAGTGAGCCTCGCAGGTGGCAGGATGGAAAAGAAGCTGACTTTCTTTTAAATATTGAACATAATGATATCGAAAGTATCACTGATGAATTGAATATGTTGCAAAATGTAGCAACTGCTAAACAAGATGCAATTGACCATGTGACCAATAAAATAAGTAATATTCTAATAGAAGCGACTATGAAAACATTCGGGGAGAAAGGAAAAGGCCTACCGCAAAGACATGAAAAAGCTGAAGGCAACAATAACAATAGAAGAGAATGGTTTAATACTGAATACAGTATAGCTAAAGACGAGTATAATTAAGCCAGGAAGTAAGTATAATAAAACAAAGGCACTCGCTCATTTACACAAATTACGAAGTAAAAGTAAAGAATATAAGAAAATAATGAATAAAGCAATTAGCAAATATAGAGAAGACTTAAAAGAAAAACATGAGAGCTAGGAAAAGTGATCCAAAATACTACTGGAGGGTGCTAAAAGGTGAAACGACAAATAAATCGCATATTAAAGCTAGCCTTGATAATATCATAATTAGTACACTCATTTTAAACATGTGAATTCAGGCGAGGAGACGTCAAATCAACGCCTATAGAAGCAAATTTCAACGAAGGCGGAAACGAAAATTCTATCTTGAACTCGGCCATCACAGAAAAGGAAATAAGGGATGCCATAACTGATCTTAGCAATGGCAAGGCCGAAGGAATTGACCTAATTAAGAATGAATACTTTAAAGCCCCGAGCAGTTTATTAACACCATGTCATTTTGAAGCACGGAATTTTTCCATGGGCAGATGGAGCTATCGTCCCCATTTTCAAAAATAAAGGATCCGCCTCTGACCCAGCTAACCTCAGATTTTAGTTGTATGAGTAAATTGTTCACTTCAATACTGAATAATAGGCTGTCTTGCTACTAAAAAGGCGAACGTTTACACCAGGAGAATCGGGTAGGATTTAGACCTGGCTAGTCCACTGTTGATAATAATATGTTTGTTTTGGGAGGTTTGTTGGAATAAGCAGAAAAACAAAACAATATACTGCGCGTTCATTGACCTGGCCCGTGCCTACGACACTGTGTGGAGAGAGGGGCTGTTCAGCAAACTTCTCCAAACAAGAGTAAATGGAAATTTCATTAAAATTGTATATTCAGTGTATGCCCAAACTAAGTCACATGTCAAAGTGCATGGTTTGGAGTCTCCAGGTGATGTCTATGGTGGCGCTATATGCTCTGAAGTCTTCCCATGCAGAGTAGGGATTCGTCAAGGAGAGAAAACTTATTTTGTCTTTTGTTTTGTATTTACTTGAATGATTTTGAGTCTTTCCTTATAGATAGAGGTGTTGAAGGAGTCAAATTAGAAAAACAAGATGATAAGACAGACTTTATATCCTTACTGGTCCTATTATATGCAGATGACACTATACTCATTGCGAACAATGCCAAAAAACGTTAAAAAGTCACTAGAAGCATATACTGCATATTGTGAAAGATGGAAGCTACAGATAAATGCAGATAAAACTAAAGTTGTAATTTTGGGGGAAAAAAAAGGCCACTCTGAATTTTACATGAATAATGTCAAATTAGAAATTATGTCGGAATACAAGTACTTGGACCTAACTTTTACACAGAATAAAAAGTTTGTAAAAGCGAAAAAGATAAGCAGAGATAAAGCAAGAAAAGCAATGTATGGGGTTCTTTCAAAAAGTAGATCACTGAATTTGTCTGTGAGCTGCCAGCTTCATCTTTTTGATCTTATGAAACCTATTTTAATGTATGAACATGAAATTTGGGGACACACTGATGTAACAATATTAGAAAATATTCATCTTGAATTTGTGAAAAAGGTACTCGATGTAAGGAAGTCCACGCCTGCAAATATGATCTTGGGAGAGACTGGGCGGTATCCTCTGCAACCGGAAATCGATTTAAAAAATGCTGACGTACTGGTTAAAACTTATCACTGAGAAAGTAACTAAATTATCCAAGAAAATGTACGACGTACTTCTTGACTACCACATGAAAAGCAATTCACAAATACCATGGACCTAAAAAAATGAAACCACTCTGAATATCCTTCGCTACCGAGAATTTTGGCTCCAGCAGACATCAACATTAAATATAAAATATATCACCCAGCTACTTGACAGGAGGCTAAAAGACCCAAGCACTCCACTTTTGGAACAGCAGCATAGAAAAGTCGGGGAAAGCTGCCTTTTATAGATGCATCAAATCGAAAACTATTTAGATGACCTACTAATCACAAAAGGCCAATAGAGACAGGAAGATGGAACAATGTACTTATATACGAGCGTAAATGCACTTTTTGTAATAATAACTCTGCTATTGGAGATGAATTTCACGCCATATTCGAATCTCCAAAATTTAATCTGGAAAGGAAGAAGTACGTCGACAAAAAAAATTATCACAAGACCTTACATGTTCAAAACTAAATTACTCTTCAATAACCAATCAGTACAATGTATTAAGTCACTGGCCATATATACTAAGGAAATACAGTACTAGATAAATATAAATGAGGATACTAAATGGACATTATATATGTTTCTTAACTATTACTTTGTCATCTGTCCCGTCATTTGTCAAATGTTCGAATACCCTGTCTTCTCTGATACTGAATCAAATTTACGCTTTGAATTTCAAACGGGGCTCTCAAACAAAATACAGTGAATCGTCAAATGTAATTGTTTATTTTTGCAAGATTCTCTTGTCTATCATAAGAGTTTTATTACTCAGACCGCCGCCTTTGAATTTATTTGTATTGTATTGGAATAAGAAAATGGTATGTCATGTTCGTTTGCAACGTAATTCAAAATCATTTGTTTTTGTTTTTTGTTGTTTTTTGGTGTTGTTGTTTTTTTCGGGGGGAGAGGGGGGTCCATTTTTATATCAACCCGTTAAGTAAATTATATCCGCATATAATTAAGAGAAATCACTGGCTTCCTCCATCTCTCTCTCTCTCTCTCTCTCTCGCTCTCTCTCTCGCTCTCTCTCTTTCTTTCTCTCTCTTTCTTTCTCTCTCTTTCTCTCTCTCCCCCTCCCTCTCTCTCTTTCTTTCTCTCTCTTTCTTTCTCTCTCTTTCTCTCTCTCTCTCTCTCTCCCCCTCCCTCTCTCTCCCCCTCCCCTCTTCTGTCATTTACTGTTTTATTCCTCTTTGTACTCCTTTGTAGGCGCCTGATCCTCGCCCCCCCCCCCCCNNNNAACCCCGCATTAAGGAGGTCGAGGATGCTAGTTACGGTCCTGATCGTAGTGTTATGTTCGCGACAATTATGCGATATCACAAGTGACATACATAGCAAAGTCATTGCGAAATGCTCCGTTACAGCGACCATGTCCACCTCTTGTTCGAAACCAGCATCCCTTTTTTCCTGAACTAAAAAGGGACTATCAAGTGAGTGTCTTTTCCAAAGGTTCACCTTTAAGGAAAGGAACCCCCAAACCTCGTCCTTGACAGTTTTTCAATAGTCAGGTCGAATAATAGCCACACTGTCACGCTGTGATATTTAGTCTTATTATCAGCCACGCGGGAGGTGNTGGAAATTATGTATTTTCTAAACTCATTTTGCGAAGATTCGGTATTAGAAATAGAAGTTCACACCGAGGTACGTGTTTCAGTAGTTACACAAGTTAGGTACAGACATCGCGAAATGAAAAAAAAAACAACACATGCACGCTTTATATAGCCCATGTCACACTGACTTGCATTCGACACTAAATGGAGCAGGAATGATGAGACCAGACTGGATCCTCTTTTTGGAAGCAGCCATCTTAAGTAGCTGAGTTGGATCTACTGCTGGCGTCATGTAGGAGTTTAAGAGTATCGCGTGCATAGATGAGTTGGCAGGCACACTGCACCGCACCACCCAGAACACTGCATCGCACCACCCAGAACACTGCATCGCACCATCCAGAACACTGCATAGATCTAGAAAGGAGAAGATATGCTACAAGCCCTGGTGGTAGCATGAACGAACAACAGAGTGAGAGGCTCAAGGAAAAGAAAAGAGAAGATGGCCACTTGGTCAGGCACAGGAGAATCGAGCGCGAGGACGTCAAAATATCAGGAATTGATGGAAACCATGAGTCTTCCTGTCCCAAGATGGCTGCTACAGAGGGAAGAAGTGCTGGCATGGATGTGTTCTCTGTGCAATTGTGCTAACTCTGGGCCAATATGAAAAGAAGGAGGCAACGCCACAACGCACCGCCGCGTACTATACTGCCCACACCGTTTCACACCACGGTATACTACGCCACACTACATTGCAGGGCACTACACCGCGCCACACCACACCACACCACACCACAACGCATCGCACCACACCATACCACACCACATCACACCACACCACACCACACCACACCACACCACATTACAACGCATCGCACCACACACCACATTACACTACACCACACCACACCACATTACACTACACCACACCTTGCCACACCACACCACACCACACCACACCACACTACACCACACCACACCATATCGCATCGCACCACACCACACCGCACAGCACAGTACGGCACAGCACAGCGCAGCACGGCATGACATCGCACCACATCATTCGACACTATACTATATTAAACTTCGCACATTGCACTGCACCACACTTCATCGCAACGCTCCGCACCACATTACATAACACCACACCACATGCCGCCATGCCACGCCAAGCCTTGCTACGCCACGCCACTTCATGCCACGCTACTTCACTCCATGCTGCTCCACACAGCACCATATCGCATAGTATCGCATCACACCACATCACACCAAACCACACCACACTACACCACACCCCAACGCACTGCACCGCAAATCACCACTCTACACCACACCAAAAATTGATATGTTATGTCAGACAGAACTGATGCATGAGGTCCGGCAAATCCGCCGTGCAATGAATGTCTTCTTATCATGGCTTGTAATGTTGGCAAAAAGGAGGAGCTCATACAGAGGGAATTATTTATGGGAGAAGTTGAAGGAGGAACTTTGGCAGAAAAAATAGATACAAAAATACTGTAGGAATAGTCTCCCTGTGCATTGCCCTCAAGCAGAGACACCTGCGACGGTTGGATCACCTCTTCCAAATGAATGATATGATCGTCGCATTCCAAAGGACCTTATCTACGGGTGCATGTAACTGGTACAATAACAGGAAAGATGGTCAGCCGGAAGACTCCAGCGGGCTACAGTTGCAGCAGAAGACGCGTCTGGAGATAGGAAATGCAGAGATACCTCACCCTTGTTCCAAGCTGAGGAGAGATGACGACAGAGCTAAAGGAAGACCAAGCCATCCATCGATGTGTATCACCTTCAGCAGATATTGCGGCAGGGACTTCCACTTGTGGATTGGACTCTATAGCACAGCAGTAAAAATAATATCATAGTCCTCCGTGACAGACGAATGCATATACATGTAGTGACTCATCCTCCTGGTTGCTGTGAATGATGGTGGAGGAATGCCTTTTCATTCTTGCGCGCTAGCTCAGGCTGTCTCATTCCTTTTATATTCTCCATCTCACTATCCCTCTCTCCTTCCCTACATTCTCCTTTTCTCTCCCTCTTCTATGTTCACATCTTTATTATTAAATGTTGTCTGAGCGCATTTATCTACCATCCTGCATAGCACTCTATGTCTGTCTCTCACGCCTTCCGCGTCTAATCTGCTTTTAATAACAGCATAATCAGTTATTATCCCTATCAAAAGCTCTTTTTTTTTATCATTGCTAAATTGATTGCTGCTTTATAGATCGCAGAAAGCTCATGTATTTTGGAAAGTGTGTTAAATTCAATTTACGCTCCCCCGACTCCCTTCCCAACCCCATCCCTACCACTAGCAGACTACGCCTCTGTGATTCATCTTGTTTTTATTTTAACGTTTTTCCTTTCCTCTCTTCCCTTAATGTATCTGCCCTACATCTCCTCGTCTCTCCCATGCAACCTCATCCAATTCCTCCTCTCTCCACTCTCTCTTTCTTTACAAACACACACACACACACACACACACACACACACACACACACACACACACACCACACACACACACACACACACACACACACACACACACACACATACATGCATGCATGCATGTATGCATGCATGCATACATGCATACATGCATACATGCATGCATACATACATACATACATACATACATACATACATACATACATACATACATACATACATTAATTTCACATACTGTAAAATAGGGATCCGAGAAGGCCAAGTGGTCGGCCATGCAGACAAGCGGACAAGGGAATACTTTTCTGAAGTTGGGCTCCTTATTAACATTTTTTGTTGTTTTCTCCAGACTGACATTCCCTGAACGTTAACACTGCTAACCTCACTGCTGAGATAAGTTCTTTATATATTCAAGAGATGCGAAATACAAAGGTTTATTTGTCATGTTCTATCATATTAGGCTTATGGAGGATTGTAAGGGCTATTATAGGCTTTAGAGGATACGTTGTTCTGGGGCATTTGGGGCTCTGTATGGTGCATTAGGCCTATTTTAGGGCTTCAGTAGAGATATCTTCTTACTTTGTTTGGGCGGCTTTCCTAGCTTTTTTTGTTGTTGTTGTTGGTGGTGGTGGTTTTTTTTGGTTGTTTTTTTGTTGTTTTTTTGTGTTGTTTTTTTTTTTTGCTTTGTATAGTCNGGGGAATGGAGGATTCAAGCAGGGGAGCTTAAATGGATTGGTTGGTAAGGGGCTTTGATGATTACTGTTTTGGGGGCTTAAATTGATATTATGTGGATTTACTGGATTCGTTGTTTCGTAGCTGTAATGAATACACTGTAATTTTGGAATTTTGGTGGGTACTTTCTTTTAGCACTTTAATAGATAGATTGTTTCGGGGCTTAAATGGGTAAGCTCGTTTTAAGGCTTTAGTAGAGTTTTGTTTTTATTTTTATGGGGGNGGGTTAAGGGATACGTTGTTTATGGGTTTAGATGGGTAGGCTGAATTAATTCTTAAATGGATAAGTTGTTGAAGGCTTTTGAAGAATAAGTTTTCACGTATGCAATGGAACGGTGACTGGTAAGTTGCGTAAATACACAAGGAACTTCTCCACCAGAAAATCTAGCCTAATTCTAACCTGAGTCACCTAACTTTACTAGAGGTTTCGTTGAATAGGAGCCTGATTACAGTGGTCATTCCCCAGAGGAGACGGACGAATTGGCGGGCGGAGGTGTGGACCGACACGTTCGAAGCTTCGAGGCCGGAGACCGTGGCCAGATCTATCCAAAGCAAATGCCACACTTCAGAAACGAGGAGGGACACGCCTGTCATCAACCCATGGCTACCCATCATAAGGGTGATACCCTGCCAGATCTTCCTCACTTCGACGTGTGAGGGTCGTAGGATGCAATGGGAAACTGGACCATACCTGGAGCAGTCTCCAAGTGCGTTCTTTGTGTCTGTTCTCCGTACAATGCTGGCGGCACGCTTCCAGTGAAAGTTGCTGTGACTACTTGTTTTCTACCACAGGCATATTCTGACTATATCCGTGTGGTCTGAAACGTGCGCATTAAATATGCATATGGTAGAATAATTCTGTTATACGTACTGACTGTCCCAATTTTATATATGCTTTCTTTATGTGGTCATCATGACAATGTAGTTGTTTAGAACAACAGACAGTGTGTCAAAAAATTATATCAAGCTGTACTGCTTGGAAAGTCAATAGTTGACAGCCATGGGGGATAAAAGCTGAGCGCTTAAAAGATCTATGAACTTACTAATCTAACGTAAAATAGACGATAGATTTAGGTAGGCAGGTTGAAAATTAACATATTCTTCGAGGGGTTACGGTGGTTGTAGTCATAAGTCGGTGGTGCTTAGAGATGATGTCGGATGAATTGGCAGCAGGCTTTGATTATTGCAAAGCTAGGGCGACATAACATTTGCATTATAATAAATTAACAGTACTCTGTGCTGTTGGACGGTGTTCCGGCAACTGGGGTATGAAAGAAATGTGCACTCGCCAAACTCAGTTTAAACAGAGGCCTTATGTAGACCTTAACGCAGGTCACACTTTGCTGTATAAGTGCATTATGTACTAGACAAGCTCAGCATCTCTGATGGCAGTGCACAGCATAACCAACCATCCGTACTCTGTGCTGTTGGACGATGTTCCGCCAACTGGGGTATGAAAGATATGTGCACTCGCCTCACTCAGTTTGAACAGAGGCCTTACGTAGACCCTAACGCAGGTCACGCTTTGCTGTACGGGTATAAGTGCATTATGTACTAGACAAGCTCAGCATCTCTGATGGCAGTGCACAGTATAACCAACCATCTGTACTCTGTGCTGTTGGACGGTGTTTCGGCAGCCAGCGTAAATAATAAGTTATGCATTCTGATGATCTCAGAGCATGACGCTGTTTTCTGAGCACCGTGGAAAATAACAATGCACAATATCACGAACCATCCAGACTCTATGCTGCTGGACAATTGTTCTGGCACCTGGGGTATGAGATATTGTGTGCACTCTAATGATCTCAGAACAGGAACTACATGTCCAGTATATTGTTTGTTGAGCACCGAAAAGACGGCAAGAAATCTAAAGAGACAGTTCTTATGACCTCTCTTAGAATTTTATCCCTTTTTGGCTCTCCAAGGGATCGTGGCACTGGCAATATTCTGAGATGGACTGGACGTCATATAGTATTACACTTTGATATAATGCAAATTATCATGTTATATCGCATGCTCCAATACTATGAGATTATATGAGTGACCACCCAAAAATCAAACGAAAGCCAGATAGACACAGTAATCAGATCAGTTTTAGCCAGATGTATAGATCTAATGTTTAACTTCTCAGCAGACCATAGGCTTATAGTCAGAAATTATGTCGTGTGGTCGAGAACAGTATCACAGCCACTACAACTTCACTTGAAGTTTGACGTCAGCGTTGTATTGAGTGCAAACACGGGAAACCACCTGGGGAGTGCTCCAGGCCTAGTCCAGCCTGTTGTGCCCAGGGCCTTCACACGGTGGAGTGGAGACGGTCTGGCAGGATATCACCTATGAGGGTAGTATGGGATTGATGGGCTGGGTGTCTGCTCGCTCTTTTTGAAGAGCTGGTGTTTGTGATGGGATAGATGGGCTGCATTTCCGGTCGTGGGGCTGAGATAATGTTGGAATACTTCCCTGCCTGCCGGCCTGTCTGTCAAACTCAGTGTCTGTAAGTCTTGTGTGAAATGACCCTTCGTCCATCTTGTCTCCCTCCTCCACTCTTTCCCATTCCACTTTCCCATTTCATACCACCAGCCATATCTTCTCAGTCCTATCCTAATTTACCTCCATGTCCCATGTAACTTCATTTCCACCCCATTTCAACCCATCCATTCCATTCCATTTCACCCCACCCCTTCCATTCATCCTATCCCATATATTTTCCAACTTCAGATCCATCCAATTCCACCCCATACCTCCCCTTTCTTCGATCCCATCTCACCCTCTCATCTATCCTCATCCCCTATCCATCCCCATTCCATCTTTCCATCTGTGGGACTACTCTTGCTGTATTCTTCCCTTTTTTCATCACCACATATTCCAGCTGTTCGCCTTTACACTACTCTTCATGCTCCTTCACTTTATCTTACTTCTCTCACCCCAACCACCATCTTCCTCCAGCTCTGTTCTTTCTTCCACCATAAACCCAAATACTGAAACAAATCAGGGATGTGACGTCTTGTTTTGGCCACCCAGTAAGCCATAACCAGCAGATCTTTTTACAGGATTTTTGCTGCTGTCAAACACAGATGAAGACATCACAACAATTCTTGGCCTGGTAGAGCAGTCGCGTTAAAGTTCCAGGTCTGTGGCAGTGCACTGTAATTGTTGTTCTGGAGGTTGCAGGAGCCAATCTGTAAAAAGCTTTTTGGGCCATTTAATAGAATTTTCTCCTCGTACCTTAGGGACGTTCCGAAACA
>JAWQUT010000244.1:93314-111175 GCA_033807755.1 Ellobium chinense
GGGGGGGGGGGATAGAGAGAGCTCTTAATGTGACGAGATAAATAGGTCATCCTAATACTGAAGTAGTGCTGTCAACAACGGAGTCAGATGAAGAAAGAAGGTTTATTTTTCTAGATTTTCTGTTACAATAGAGTATACGGTGAGTTCTCCTGTCTGTTTCTGAGTATTTACAACTGTCTCAAACTGACGTACTTGGTTTTACTCACATGTTTGGAAGAGACCTTGCCATTCGTTTCACATGAGAAAATAGACATGTGTGTCGATTTTATGTTCTATACTGATCATTGCAGCTATCTTTGGAATGGCTTTCCTATCGTGGCTTCGAGTGAATAAAAATTGAAATTGAAACTGAAATCTTCCACTGTCATTGTATTTTTCTTCACTTTTAGGTAACATACGAATGGAAAACGATGAGAGGCAGAGAGTGTCTCTGTGGCATTTCATATGTTTCGGGCATCTGCCCTATAAAAATGTTTTCATTCTGTTGTTTTAACAACCCAAAGGATAGCAGTTTTGCCCAATATGGTCGAAAATGTTTTCGTCATAGCGTGTGACGTGTGTTAGTATTTACATACACTAATTATTGAGATGTCATTGTTGATTAGTGACTAGTGCGCGAAAGTAGTGATTGTTTCTCTCCAATGCCCTCTCCAGTTCCAGTAGAAAGCCACCTCAGTTAGGCTAAGTTTGAAAAAATATGACTTTACAACAATTAGTTTTGGCACTGACTTCTTCTAACAAGGGTTAATTTATTCTTTGAATATAAAGGGAAACTAGTTGCTGTAGAGTCAGTGATTTTCATAATTTAGTGTACTTGAATGGCATTCCGCTGGAATTGCCCTTAAATAAGTTAATGCATGCTGTATAATTTATTGGGTCAAGTCCTCCATATCAGTCCGGAGTGTCATGACATATCAGTATTTGTCTGTTGTCTCGCACATGGAACACAGCAAACTGTGAAGTCAGCCGCACGAGGTCGGTATAGGGTTCTTCAGATCTTCCGCGGGAACCTCGGATTGCTCTAAGTCCGATAACCGCCTACGTCATCAGTCGGGGGGCACCTGGCGAGGCTGGGGGGTCAAAGTGCATATCCGTGCATAACATTGGCCGAGGCTAGTGATCAGCTCTATGTGGAGCATGGAGAAAATGACGATCCTGGCGCTAAAATTGTTTTAATAACCAAAATCTACTTCATCAAACTGTTCTTCTGTAGGGTATCCACATGAAATCAATGTAATCCATAGATCTATATCACTATGCCGACTTCTTCGCTCGGGGAAGAGGGAAAGATCTGTGTAATCTTAGGATTAGAAGCTAGAATCCATAATCAGACCTACCTTGTTATTAAAAAAAATTGTAATTATCATTTCATTAAATAAAGTTCTTGTATCAAATGCCCCTTGGTGCATGAAAAAAGTATATGTTATACTTATCAAGGNGGGGATATGACCTACTGTAGTTCGGCGAGCAAAGCACCACTTGTTACAAAACAACTTGTATTTATTAATGACTAGACTATAACGTGTGACTGGAGACATTAGCCAATTAGATTACACTGTAAAGGCAATTCGTGGAATTTTCCGGGCGCGAGCTGGATAAACTCATTTCAGCCCTCTACGAACAACAACAAGATGTCCGAAACTCAGGGCGCCTAAGGCATGGAAGTTTCTCTCATGTGGGTTGCATGATTGTTATGGTTGCAAGTTGTTGATCATCGTTCTTGATTTTAAGTTGTTTTTTGGTTTGTTTGGTTTTGTTGTTTGATTTTTGTTGTTTTTTTTTTTTTTNGGGGGGGGGGGGGGGAGAACACTTTGGATAACTTCACTTTGATCACTTTGACAATTTCGCTATACTCCAAAACCCTCGTGACTGGAAGTTTTTTTTTTTAAATGGGTCATTTTTCTTGAAATTAATTCCCTTGAATCTGCCAAGTGGCTCTCCAGGTGTTCAGGTATATATGTGTATATATATATATATATTTTTTTTTTTGTCCACTCTATGTCCATTGTAACCTTTAATATCAACAGCAAGTCTGTTTCATAATTCTATGAAACAAAATTCACCCCTTAGGTTCCCAGAGGTACTTGCCCAGTCATGTGAAATGTATCTCTCTACACTTGGCGGAGAAATGCAAATCAGCCCTATGAAATTAGTATACATAAAGACCAATCAGTGCGACCACCGGCTGGTGATAGTAACTTGCGTAAGGCCAAGGGCGTTATGTTCTTGATTTTTGTTAAGTTCAAGACGTTCCTGATTATTGTTTAATTGGCATGATTTTGAAATTTTATATACCTCAGAAATTATTTTGTGCAAGTACAAGCTCTGCAGTTAATAGTATGTTGATTGGTTCTCAGATTCACAAAGCCAAATAGCAGAAAAAAAAACGCCCAAAAGAGCAAAAGAGAGAGTTACCGTTCTTTACATCTGAGGAAAATGACCTACTTGGAAAACATTCAAGAGACGTGAAAATGAAGTTGTGATATTTGGGTATAACGTGAACAGACCACTCTTCCTTGTTATGAATGTATGGTATCCTCGCATCGCAAATGATTTCTTATCTGGCTGATATGGTCTGTTATGTTGGTTTGTAATGGCTGATGCATTTTTTTATTTACGAAGCAAGATTTAATGTCGCAATCATATACTATTCACATTTACATTTTGCTTAAATCGGAAGTGAGCTTTATTGGAATTGATTAATTAAGAAATGTCTGTTGCAATACATTTTAAAATGAATGGTTTATATGTGCTGATTTCAGCTATAGATGCCTGAAATGTTTACACCTAATGGAGAGGATAGAGTAATGCTATGAACCGTTGACACATCTTTATGTATCTGGTATGAGTGAGTTGGCGTAAGATATCGAATTGTAATTCCTCCTCAAGTCCTCAAACACACTTTTTTTTGTTGCCATGAAATACTTTGGGAATGTAAAAGAATAATACTCCATACTAATCTTATATTATAAAAAAAACTCGTGAAATTTTGCAACAGCCATATCTCGACTATTTGAGCACCAACCAGCCCGAAATTTTGCATACACCTTCCTTTTGGTCTGAAGATGTTTCTTTTGATAATTTCTTCGCCTTAAACGGTCCGCAAGTATTATTTTGATAATTATGTAAATTTTCTTTGTTTCGTGAATACTGTTCCACTTGGGTGTTTTTTAATGGACCATACGTCATTGGTTTTTGCGGTTCGCTTCTGAAATGTTTACTTCCGGTCCCCGAAGTTGAAACCGAGCATTTGTACCATGTTTGTATCACATGCCGGGTCGAGAATATGTACATAGCATAGTCGATCACCAGAATGAACATAACCATCGCATATGTAAGTCACAAACCGACCATATCTGGTCCTTTTTTTTTACAAATTGATGAGCAGCGCTGTTCCTGATTGTCTCAGAAATATGAAAAAAATGGATTTTCCCGTATCCCATGGAGCTATAGCTCCATGCCGTATCCAAATTACCTGTTCCAATTTTTAAAATGAGGTTTATGCTCATGACGTCACTACTATTGTGGTGTCTGCAGTCAAATTGGTGTTTTGAGGCCAAATATTGCGGATTTTTTGGAGAAGCTGGCGTTGAGAAAAACCATTACTTTTAATCGGGGTTTTTTTTTTAATTTATTTTCAGCCTAACTGATAAGTTACACACACTGACGTGTGTGAGCACAATAATTACAAAAAGAGGAGCGGTGTTGATGATGTAGATGAAGTTTGGTAGTTTCCTTCGCACGATAACGCCGCAAATTTTGCGGGGGCTTTGACTAGTTTTCCCTCATTCCACTCGTCTGTTAAATGAGTGTCTGGCTACAGGCAGCGAAAGATGTTGTTGGAACTATAAATGTCAGCAGCACAGTATGCTCCCCAGGGAGTTGAGAAAGTCCCAGAGTGATCAGGCCTGCTGGTGTAATAATAGTGTGAAGTTGCGTCAGCGAGCATTAGCCTGGATACGAGACTTATAAATCGAATTATTAGCATTATTATTATGTACCCAAATGCGTTCTTTTTTATTTGGACCCGCCCGTCATCAGTAAGAAGTATAGTCTAAGTGATTTTCAGGATTACTTAGAAAGCTCTACAAGCTTCTTTCTTACATGTTCTAAAAGTGAAGATAAATCTGCATACAGTTTTCAGCCTGTGGTGTTTCAGAAGAAGCAAAAAACAGAGACAAAAACAAGACAGCAGTTCCATTATGATGATCCTTCCAAGTGATAGTCACTGTCTGTCCTCTACCTTCACCGCCAAAATCATCACAAAATGAGCAATATGGGGCAACATACTGTATGTACATAGAGTTTACATAACATAGTGGTGTTACAGATGAAAGCAGTAAAATGGTATGTAGAAGGGGTTGGATAGAAGGAAAATGACATTTAAGGCACAGACACGCTCAATCTAGCAATAGCTGTAGAGTCCACAGTGAAAAGTCACACATTCCTGATCATTCTCTTTTCTGGTAGGGGAAATATTAAACCATAATTGCCTAACTCTTCTTAACAGGGTGGTACTGGAAAAGGTAGCCTAGTTCTACTTGTCATTGAATTGATTGGAGACTGGACCTTAGTTGAGGAGGGGTGGGATGTAGGGGCTGAATGAAATACATGAGAAAATGTTTAGGAAAACTGGGCACATCCATCAGTTGAATGAGAATATTTTTTTCTCTGGGGAGGAGGTGTGGGGAGGGAGGAGGGGTAAAGAGTAGATATTGAAACACTGTAGATCTAGACATTGCATGCTCATTCTGCATTGTCTTCTTGATTATGGTGAGGAAGCGAGACTTAGGCTGAGGTGGGCTAGGCTGGATGCAAAATACAGAACATACTTATGCACGCTTAGATTCAACCCAAACATTTGATACCAGTGATTTGATAGGGGATAATTATACCAGAGAAAGCGGAGGGGGCTGTGCCTATTGTCCTGTACCTAGTGTACCTAAAAAAATAGTCTAGTCTAGTTATTTTTCTATCAAAAAAGTTATAAGTGGTCCAGTTTTTAAGAAACTGTGTGTGTCTTGCATCTGATGGCAGCTTGAGAACATTTAATACATAGGTTTTATGCCTTTAAACCTGTGAGTGACAGTGCAAGACATTCGATTCAGTGCCGCTGCCATTTAAGGCGCTGATCAATAACATTCTGACAGTATATGCCATTGCCTATAGCCTGGCACCCATTTTACAGTTGGGCAGAATGAGGAAAATGTGAATGAATTGCTATCCCAAGGCACTTACAACATGACCGTGGTCGGGAATCGAACCCACAACCTTTAGATCTTGAGTCCTGCATCTTAACCGTTCGGCCACACTGCTATATTCTGGAAAATACAATAATGAGTTGCAAATATGTAAAGTATTTTATTCTCGCCCACCTTGCGAACGGGCTGCAGCACATAGATCACAAAGACTACACGGTGACATAAGCACATGCAGACAGCAGTAACCAATCATTTTTTACAAAGCCCAGACGCGTCGACAGAGCGCGGTGTGTAAACGAACAGCTTTCTCCGAGCGGCGCGGGCGGTTCAGTGCAAGACACAGAGATATCTTGAGATTTCAGTGAAACCACGCATGTCGCTAGGTATGTGGTCTGTGTAACACGCTCCACGTTTATTGGAAAGCGTAAGTACAAATAGGTGACAAATATGACATAAAAGTGACTCTGAAACGCATTAAAGCGGTCCGTTATTTATACTACTACTTCTGGTTATTCCTCATTTATGCGATTAACTTATGCATGTCCTTCTGTTCATGCCAGCTTTTTGGAGTATAGCGATATTCTTGAGTCACTGTATTGTCATTGTGACCTAAGTCAGATTCAGACCAAATTAAATAAGTATGGTAATAATAATAATGCGGTTTATAAGTCTTGTATCCACACTGATGCCCGCTCACGCGACTTCACACTATCATTACAGCGGCAGGCCAGGTCACTCTACTACTTTCTCAACTCGCTGGAAAGTATACAGTACCGTTGCCTTTCACAGGCACTGATCACTGACATCCTGACGATACCCATTGCTGCATAAAACCTGGTATCCGTTTTACAGACGGGTAGGTTAAGGAAAATGTGAATGAAATGCTTTCCCAAGTCACTTACTACACGACCGTACTCGGGAAGCGAACCCACGACTTTTAGATCTTGAGTTCAGTGGCGCAACCATTCGGCCAGGCTGCTTTGCAACAACTTGTTACTGTGTTATTTATGAGATGGGGGGCCATGTTGAGACCTTCAAACAAACATTACAACAGCATCAGCTAGTTTTTCTTTGCCGTTAAAACAAGTTTTATGCGCTTTCTCAATCCCGTGAAAAATGACATGGGTCATAGAAACTCAATGACGGCAATATAAATGGCACTGGCAGTTATTCGCATTCGTTTTTTTTTAATAAAGCTATGATATACAGGATGCATATAGGGGACAAGAATTGGAATATTCAATTAGATATATGCACTCTGGACCACATATGTGTACTCTGCATTTGAGAGTTCTGTCCATAGCCTGGTTGGCACCAGTTCTTAAAAGTAATTCAATAATTGAAGAGTTTATCCAAAACTCAGTAAATGCACTTTCGTTGAAAAATGAATTAGTGGTGTATTCAAACATGCATTTCTGTGTTAATTTATTCAAAACCTAACTGAACTCATAATCTGCACAACTAATTTTATGTCATGTAACAGTAGATAAAAATATATGTGTAAAGAGCAATTACCATGATGTTATTTCCAGTTATTTAAAGAAATATTCAGACACCAACATATCGAGCTTTAGAAAAACGCTCGTCAGTTAAAATTACATCCTGTAAATTTCTTCTTCTTTTACAGTACTTCTTCTCCTCTTCCTTTTCCTCCTCCGCCTCCTCCTACTCCTTCTTCGTCTTCTTTTACTTCTTCTCCTCCTGCTTTTCCTTCTTCTTCTCCTCCTCCTTCTTCTTCTTCTTTGTCTTCTTATTCTTCTTTTTCTTCTTTTTCTTCTTATTTTTCCTCTTTTCTTCCTATTCTTCTCCTGTCATCCTGCACATCCACTATGTCGTCATCACCATAACCATTACCACCGCTGATATTATGGACCTGGTGTGGTTGCCAGATACTTTCTACTGGCGGGCGTTCAGAAGTATACAACAACTATTACTATTGTTATCATCACCATTAATACGCCTATTCTACTCCTGATTATATCATCCCTTCTACTATTTCTACAACTTACTGCTAAGAGTTTCTACTACTACTACTACTGCTACTACTACTACTACTACTACCACCACTGCTACTACTACGACTACACAATTACTGCTACTTTTGTTACTTCTTCAGCAATTACTACTACTATTACCACTTCCACTGCTACTTTTTCTATATCCACTCTCCTACTACCTCTACTCCTACCACCATTACAACTGCTACTGCTACTAAGATGTTGTCCTTGTATCATTTATTTATTTATTTATTTATTTATTTACTTATTTATGTAAATAACGATACTTTAACAGGGGATTTATTTACCATTTGTTGTTGTTGTTTTTGCCCAGAACACTTATATTTCATACATTGTTGAGCAATTTTTTGGGGGCAATCCAGCTCTGAGCAAAAACAAAAAAAAAACCTCTTTCCTTGAGGTCTGTAAAGTCACTGACAATAACAGCATTACACGGACGAAAAATTAATCATCATTATTACCATTATTGTTATTGCAGTTGTGATGTCGTTGCTGTTGTTGTTATCACAACCTCCGATAGTTGGCATTTTATATTAGTCAAGATAGTGGCAGTCGCAAATAGTGGTGTTTGTGGGTAAGGAAGCAATAGAATTATGTGTGGTGCATGGGAAAACCCTTCACATCCTTCCAGATATAAAATTTGAGTTATTGATAAAAAATATTAATTTCCCTTATATTTCTGAAGATTTTACATTTTATTTCAGGTCAGTATCTTTATTAGTTCCAAAATTATGGACAAATTTGTAAATTTACTGTTCCTATAGATTTTGAGAAACTTGAGATTAAAGTTAGGGAACAATATTTTTACCGGTAAAATAAATTTGTAGGGCTATAAAAAGCTTTTTTTAAGATAAAAACACCTATAAATATCAATATATTGAATAGAAAAGTAAAATGCAGTTTCCGAAAAAGCATCTGAATCAGACGGATTCCATATATTCCATGCAATGTCGTTCATCTCGAAACTGGGCTTAAAAATATCGATGAAGCGATGGATCAGGTCAAAAGTTTTCTGATATTAATATCGGATCGTTTTTACTGTTTTCAGTATGATTGTTAACAAATATTTATTTGAGGTCAGCATCTTTATTAGTTCCAAAATTATGGACAAATTTGTAAACTTACTGTTGCTATAGATTTTGAGAAACATGTTCCAAATAACAGTATAAACATTTTTTTTCTTTTAAATCCCTAAGTAAGTATCGAAAATTATCTCTAATGTGCAATTTAATATTCATCTCAATTCGAACAGTTTCTTTAAGTGGAGTTCAAATAATCTGACTTCGTAAAACGAATCAACAGTGATATTTACGCAAGAAAAAAATCTACGCACTAAACGCTCTCCTTCAGCACTGTGAATGAACTTTCTTGTAGTATGTAACACATCATAATTTGAAGAACAAAGCGCTTGCGTGCAGTCGTTTGAAAAGACGCGAATGGCGGTCGAAAAAGGCACGTTTGTTTCACCCGGCTACTCGTCTTTTTTAATTAAAAACAACATTTAAACCTCATCTATTAAAATTTATACGAAATGAAAGATAAATGAGTAAACTACCTGATTACGCAGAAAAAAATCAATTTTGCCCAGGAAGTCGAAATTCGATTTTGCAAGGCCCTAGCTCAGAATTACTCATTGCGAGATCCGACGGGTTTTCCCATGCGGGCACACATTATTATGAAGCAGTGATGGAAGTGAAGTAAGTTATAGTAAGTAGTAGTAGTAGTCCTACCGGTATTAAAAGTAATACTAGATGGAGGAGGAGGAAGAGTTATTATCGTAGTGGCAGTTGTTATTTTGTTGTTGCTTTACTGCTGCTGCGGCTGCTGCTGCTGCTGTTCTTATTGATTTGTTGTTGTTTGCATTGTTTTTGTTGTTGTTGTTGTGGTGGTGGTGGTGGTGGTGGTGGCGGTGGTGGTGGCGATGGTGGTGGCGGTGGTGGTGGTGGTGATGGTGTTATTGATGTTTGATAGTAGATGTTTTATGATGGCCCTCGGTAGCAGGAAGCAGCCTGTGACTTTCATGGCCTAGGGCTTTAGAGTAAGGAAACAACCTCCAATCTAAAGGAAATCGTTTTGATTATCGGACTATCATGACAAAATCTATACGGTTGAAAACAATTTTATTAAGAATCTTTGTCGATAACGTCTCCAGGAGAAACTAATCAATACACACCAGAGCCTAGATGTCTCCATAAAAAGTGAGATTCGAAATAAAAAAACAAAACAAAATTTTCCAAGCACAGCCCAGGTGGCAAGTCATGTATCTTTCATTGCCCACATCTGTTGTTATGAAAAATCAGTGGTGTAATGTGGCTTTCAAAGTGATAGTGATTTACGATGAGCGCCACAACAAATACAACAACAACAACAATAACAACAACAACAACAATAACAACATCATCAACAACAACAACACCAACACCAACAACAATAAGGTTTATTGGAAAACAAGCCCAAACCACAAAGTGGTTAATAGGCATACATTATAGCAAACAAGAATACAGATAGAGTTCAAGTTCAAAGCTTTATTTAGGCTAGTAGCCAATATTCCTGACAATACATGGCATGAATCAAAATTCATAACAATGGAAGAAAAAAAGCAAGAAAGAAGAAAGATGGGAAGATAGCAAAGAAAGAAGGAAAGAAAGAAAGAAACACATATCTATAGCGGTAACTGACCTGTCCAGATCCCATTCGCTTCCCTCTCTCACCGCTTGCGGTTTCATAGGCAAATCAATAACTCTTTCATTCTTTAACAATCTAATATCTTAAGTTATTCCATCCATATACATGTACATGTACTGTTGGTTTCATACCCCGCATTTACATAGACTGCTATACTGTTACAGAAACTATAATTACCGTCCTTTTTTACTCAGCTAACCATCCATCCGTCCGTCCGTCCGTTCTTCCATATATCCATCCATCCATTGATCCATCCATCCATCCATCCATCCATCCATCCATCCATCCATCCATCCATCCATCCATCCATCCATCCATCCATCTGTCTAAACACAACATAATACCACAGCATCATGTCAAAACATAGTACAATATTCAAAATATCCATGTTTGTTTCACATATGGTAATTAGTCTTATATTCAATTTCATAACTACTGCTGCTCTCAACGTTCAGTAGCCAGAGGATGTGCATTGTACTGTTTACATGTTTGTTTTGTATACTTTAAGAATGTGATAACTTAAGATTGCTAATTTCAGTATTTGTGTTGGATCTTGGTTTTGAAGCATGCATATAAAACGAATCATAATATTTGGCTTGCATTTTAACTGGCTTGGTAGGTATCTATCTTGTAATTCTTTGAACATTCGACATTCAATGAAGATATGGTATTCATCTTCAATACTGTCACACTGTTTACATTTTCTATTGCGAATTTCAGTTTTCGACATTGTCCATCGTCCTCTTTCTATCATAAAGTTAGAATATCCACAATTCACCAGTCAATAAAGTAAACTATTAAATTAGTCAACACATCAGTCCATCGCTCAATCATTCTATTTTTCAATCAGTTATTCGGTCCATTCTTTCTATCACTCAGATCTACTGTTTAGGGCACATATGCACTAATTAATGGCAAATTATATTTATTTTTGTGTATGGCGTTGTGCAACGTTTACCCAGCCTCAGTTATTTTCTTAATTAGTCATGACACTTGTTTTAGCAATTTTATATAGATGATCTATGGTTTAAATATTTTAGCATGCTGGGGCAGTTATAATGAGTCGGCAACAGTTGTTTAAACAGTTTTAAACAGTTGTTTAACAATTTCACAGAAAAACAAACAAACAAACAAACAAAAAGTTGCTAAGACGGATATATATAGACAACGAGCGCCAGCCATAAAAAGAGCTCAAATCTAACATTCTGCTCTGATTTTCTAAGACTTGGGGCGGTGACACATTATAGTGACCACATTATTAAGTTTTGACAATCCTTGTCATTAACTTTGCTGTAAAAACACTGCAAATGTCAGCTAAAAACATATTTGAGAACTTGCATATCTTACCATCGTAAGAATTACATTAGCGCATTGCCGCTAAATGCATCCTTAGATACCGTTCAATATGTAGAATTAATGTAATTCTTACGGTGGTACATGATCACATCGTTAATGCGCAAGCTGTCAATTCAAAGTTCAATGCCAAGCGCTTGGGAAAGATTTGTGAAACTTTAAACCAACTGAGGGAATGTAGCTCATGACTGAGATTTTATTGTGTTGCATCATGTTTAATGTGCATAATCCTTCCTTTCCTTAAAAAAAAAAGTTTCCAAACGGCGTTTTTCCTTTCGCTCTGTAGAATCTAAATTGGTGACATGCATCAAGTTCCAAAACCACTCAGGCATCGTCATAATTATACTAGACAGTAAACGTGTCCATAACAACCACGCAAAGGACGGGCACATGCGGTCGTTATAGGTTACAGTAGCCTAATCCGATTTCCCTCTTCGAGCCAATAAACTGTTTTCTCGACTGTCACCTACAAGAAATTCCACAATCTATAAGTCTTCTTTAATAGTTTGCAGCGTTCAATGAGCTTTATAAAAAGGATGGCAGGTCTTTCATTTTATTTTCGAGCTACGAACCGATACATCGAAAGGTGTAAACAAGCTAACTAGTTTCCTTAACGACAAGTGCTCCACACAGAATGCCACACCGAAACCGAAGTGAATGACCCAAACTTCAGGTTTAGTTTACAGAAATCAGGAGAGAATACGAACTAATTCGCAGGTAGGTTCACAAATCTAGGGCCCATTCTTCACAAGTCTGTAACCTATAGGCAGGTGCTCATTATTGATGGTAGAAACGAAAACGATGTAAAGATCTTTGGCAAATCTAGATACTTTTCTTGGATCATAAGTCATGTGACGTTGCGCTCTCGCCGATATTTTCCTGATGGAACCACATCCAGCCCAGGTGATCGGTGTTGTGTACAGTACATCGGTGCATTGTTGTAGTGACTGATAAACCATGTCAGCGTGAAATTCTGCGTTTAAAGTGTATGTTACAAGATTCTTTCAAGATTCAAGACTCAAGATTCTTTATTACTCAGGTTTTACAAAGAAACACATGAGCATTAATATTAGTAACAACAATACATATTTTAAGGGATGGACAGGCAAATAATATCTAGTAACAGTTGCTGTTAAGTGTAGATGCTATGGGCTGGTATGACAGAGGGCATTCAGTTTTATGGTTTACCACTATTAAGTACAATTTTGATGAATTTACACAGGTTCTTTAGTATATCATAGCAGGTACATGTCATAGGTTCTTTATATTTCCGCATGTTAGGTTTAAAAGTAAACGTATGGGGTATATATTTTGTTCTTTCCTCTTGAAACTTACTGCAGCTGAACAGGTAATGGAATTCATCGCCTACTTCATTAGAACAGAATGGACATACTCGTTCGCCGTATGGCACATTAGAAATTCTACCTGTTTCTAGCGGGAGTCTATGGTTACTTGTTCTAAACTTCACTAAGTAATACAGGTCTTTAGGCTCTAGTATCTCCATATAAAATTCTCTCTTCCACACATCCTTCAGCCATATATTATTATAATTCCGTCCTTTTGTATCCCTATCACATACCTCTCTGCATTTCTGACTGTGTTGATCTGTAACGAGAATTTTTAGTTGCGTATTGCAAAAACTGACCATTTTGTGTTTGCAGTGCCCACACGTGATAGTCTCCAGTATCTTGCAATATAGATTCTATGTAACTAAGCCATTTATAAGTTCCTTTTGCTGATAATTTATCCACATACATAATCTTATATAGAAGATAGGACAGTTTTTCTTGTTTTCCAATCTTGGTCCTCCCCCAGAACGATACCATTCGTTTTTGTATTTCACAAGTAAGGGGTAGTATTCCTAGATTATCATATATATCATAATNGATTTTGGTCGAGGTTATCACCTTTTATCATCGGAACGACGATATTATTATAATTCCGTCCTTTTGTACCCCTATCACATACCTCTCTGCATTTCTGACTGTGTTGATCTGTAATGCGAATTTTTAGTTGCGTATTGCAAAAACTGACCATGTGTGTTTGCAGTGCCCCCATGTGATAGTCTCCAGTATCTTGCAATATAGATTCTATGTAACTAAGCCATTTATAAGTTCCTTTTGCTGATAATTTATCCACATACATAATCTTATATAGAAGATAGGACAGTTTTTCTTGTTTTCCAATCTTGGTCCTCCCCCAGAACGATACCATTCGTTTTTGTATTTCACAAGTAAGGGGTAGTATTCCTAGATTATCATATATATCATAATATATCCTGGTGTGTTGGCTTCAAGTTTCAGTATCATTTTAAAGAAATTCAGACGAAACTGTTCGAGTATTGCTGAATCTTCAAATCCCCAAATTTCGCAACCATATTATTATAGTGATATGTTTTCTATTTTCTTGCGGAATAGTTCTATCTGTTATTTTACATCGTCTGACCAGCTCATACATAGACCTCCTGGCCCTATCCGCATTGTCTTTCACTGTCTGGACAAATCTACCAGTCTTGTTGAAAGTCACACCAAGATATATCTAAACTGGTTTACAACTTCGAGCTCATTATTGTTAATAACCATTTTTGGTTTTCTGTAACACTTTCCCATGATCGTTACCTTTGTTTTATCAGTGTTTATTTTCAGTCTCCATTGGTTACAATACTTTTCATACCATCTAAGGAGATTTTGAAGGTGGCTGTCGTACTACGTTGTGTTGTGTGTTCTTACTGTCTTTCCGTCCCGTGCTGTGGTTTTGAGCGGTTGAAAGGGGGTCCGGTCATTCGATTTGATCTAAACTGATGAGGTCGCTCTGCCAGGTGGTCGCTATACACAGTGCATGTATATAATGTTTTACTCTGGGATGCACAGACTATTATGATCAAGTGGGGTTTTTAGACAAGTGGTCGAAAGGTCAGGTTCGACTGTAACTTGATTTTCAAAAAAGCCTCTCTTTTGTGTGCAGTCTAGCGCCATTATTGGTGCTCAAATCACTGTGAAACCTTGCTGCCCGTCTTCTTTTCTTTTTGAATGTGTTCTTTTGATGGATTTTAGGCCTGAAAACGAACATTTTTTTTTTATTTGCTATGTTTTTCGGTAACATGATTCAAGTGTGACATCTTTTTCAAGACAATGCCTCAAATTAGCCCGGGCGACGGGGAAGCAAACCGCAACTCCTGTTTTCAATGGCCGACAAATTTAGGTGACGGTATTTCGTCATAGCAAAAACTAAAAAACAATTTCATAGCCTTCCGTCATAGTCAGGAGATGGGCTTGCCAGATTGGCGTTAAGAGGTCAAATTTCTCTTAAGGATGAAGGGCGATTAGGACCAAAAGACTCTTTTGACATTTTTTTTTTTTTGCTTAAAAATGTGTCAGATGTAAGTATAATGATGCGTCTGAATATAATAATTATAATAATTACCATAATAAGGATAATTTAGCCGCGTGAGGATGTGGTTTGGTGGTTTTTCTCGCAGATCTGCGCATGCTTCAACTAGTACCGAAAATTGACACATGTAATTAACCTCTGGGCTACGTTTGTTTGGTACCCGCTGATGCGCGAAAGGGGCAGGACTGTAATTCTGTGGGCGGTTCTTAGGAGATTCTAAGCAACAGATGCATCGGACTCAAGGCAAGCCATATTGACTCCTACTGATGCTGAAGAGCTAGGAAAGGATACCTCGATCAGCTTGATGTGCGAATGGTGTTTCCTTTTCCAATACCTTTGCCTCATCTTCTTGGCACATCTTCCTCTGACACCATGCCATTGTTAAAAGTTTCATTAACAAATTTGAAACCGAAGATGGTGACCGTCATTTTTCCGAGCTCTAACCTCTAACATCTAGATGGTGCGCAAATTTCTCCTTAAGACCACCGCAAAACAGAGAAAAGAACGCACCCATGATCTTTTTTTTAATTAGTCTTTTTTTTTTATTCAAACACGTTTTCACAAAAACATTTGCGTATGAGTAAATAACAATAGCTTGCAACGTCCATACATCAGATTCCATAGTTAAAAAAGGGCAGAAGACAGATATTCTATAATCAGAAAAGAATAAAAAATCCAAGAAGTGGTCCCCTCTAAGTCCTTAATCGTGAAAATTACAAAATTGATTTAAAAAGCGGTTGGTACGGCTCCCACGAGTTCCTAAAATTGCATCAGTTGTCTGAGGTTTTTTTTGTAGTGATTTTTGGATAAGATAGTGGTGATAAATTTTAGGTTTCAAATGGGACAGGGTAGGGAACGTTCACCTATGGTCTTTATGGTCTTGTATAATATTACTGCTCACTCTACTGTTTATTACTGTGTTAACACTTCATAGGTATCAAGTAATACAAACGGCATCCAAAAAACCGACTCCGAATGAAATTTTAAGAAGTGGAGAAATGGTAGCCCTTGATGCGAGGCCTGGAAACGGATGTGCGTCGACCACAATGCGGTTTCAGAAGTATTTTGAGGTGTGGAGTGTGGAATGAGTGATATTCTCTCGCTGGCGACTACTAACGTCTGTGTATCGTGATCACAAATTGTAGAGGTGCTCAGCCCTGGTTCACTGTGTTCACTCTTTGTCATGTCCGAGATTTGATGAACAGAGTGAAAACCACTGTCTAGGGCGATAGAGCGACAGCTTTGATAATTTTAAGCCCGGGGGGGTTCTGAACATAATTCATCTCCTTACGGCGCTTTACGGGTCACTGCGTCCCAAACCTGTGACGAACGTTCGGGATTCAAAGGGAAATTTTCTTTCCATGTCTAGACTACCCGCGAAAGAAAAACAAACTCAGTGTGCATGTAAAGTGAACTCTTCTGTCGAAGACAATTGCTGTAAAATAAACCGCGAGGTTGTCTCCACATACGCCCCCCCCCCCCCGTTATCCAAGTATGGCAGTTGTCCTCAGCTATGTGACTGCCTTTAAAATAGGCGTAATGTAATAGGCCAATACTGTCCAAAAAAAAGGTAACGCATATTTTTGTAGTAGGTAAAATAAAGTTACAGTTAAAGGCATGCGGTACAAAGGCATAAGCAGAAATGAAAACAGTCAGATGAATACCAATTTATGTCCTTTTCTTCATCGATTGAGTATACTCTGTTGAAGAGTAGCACGTAACATTCAGTCTCATGGAGACCTAACTGTCAATATCGCTTATGATCACTATTGCATAATGCCTTTTTGGCATCTTTTGGGCATTGAAGTGATTAAATTTTGTACAACTCTGCTTGGTATGGCTTGTCACACTTGATCCAGGGCTTGAAAATGCGCAGCAAGGTCTTTGACACATATGAGAGGGGCAAATCACTCATTGTGTACAGCCCAATTAATCCGCTAATATATAAAATTCCCCTTGTTTTGGGGCCCTGCCAGCCAGTGTCAGGGTGTAAATTTGTAAAATATGTAAATTGACCTGTGATCTAAATAAAGCATCCAATTTTGAAGTTTCAGGTACATTGTGAGCTTTCTATATAAAAAAAAAATAAAATGTGTAGGCCTATGTATTCGCACGCGGTCAAAACCAGCCAAATGAAAAATTGGGGACCAAATCAGAATCCGAGGTGACCTACAGTATTTCGAAAGACATTTTATGTGAAAAATTTTGGNCCCACCCTTTTTTTTTCCCGTTAAAAGATCACGCAAAAGAAGTGCTTTAACCAGCATGGAAGAAATTTCCCGAAATCACAGTGCTATGTGTAGGATAACACAAAATGTTAATAGGGCCAAAAGAAGAAAAAACAATAGGTGCCAAAGACCAGAATCCTCAAAGATAGCAGGGACGATTACTTGATGTTTAAGCTGCCTATCCTTAATATGCTCAACTGGGTTGAGATCAGATGCGTTTGAGGGCAAAGGAAGGGTTTGCAAGTTTTTTTGGGTCAGATGGACCCTTGCGACTCGAGCAATGTCGGCCTGATGTCCTGAAAAACTGCGTTGGATCTGTGCAGAAGAGGAAGGACATGAATGTGGAGTGATGATGTTGTCAGCGTAGTCCCAGTCTGTTAAATTTCCATCGATATACACAAGATTGCTCTTGCCATGGTGGCTGATGGCTTTCCAAACCTTACACTCCCATCGCCATGTCCAGACGCTTCTTCAACACAAGTTATCAGCAAATCTTTCATTTATTCTCGTATACCCACCATGGCGTCTGTCGTGGCGAGTAAGAAGGAATCTGGATTTATCACTGAACCAAACAACTCTCTTTTTCTGATTCCTCCACTAAACATGTTGCACTGACCATTCTCGTCGTTTGTAACATATCCCAGATTGGGAATATGTACTTATGTACAAAACAATTAAACTATAACAACCAACTAAGACAATACGAACAATCAACAGAACAACCGATCAGGCTCACACATTTATTAATCAATACAATAACTCCAATTATATCAAAATACTATTTCCACTGCCTTCACAACATCATTTAAAATATGACACTGGCCTCAGCCTCAGCACTACCTCTTAGTGCGTTTTACGTTCTAGTTCCCAGAACGGAGTACTAGTGACTCTTCAAGTCCACTAGTATTATAACCACTCCAGAACCCCTTACGATTTAAGGTACAGCTCATTAACTCATTCTATTTCATACACATCCATATATACAT
>JAWQUT010000244.1:140523-153038 GCA_033807755.1 Ellobium chinense
ATCTCTTTCATTTTATTCATCTTTTTCCTCCATGGACCACACATTTACTCTAACAAATTTTGCTGTTTCCGGTATTTATGACAGCACTCTGTTCAAAGATGTATAAATATCACATGAGTGAAAAGGAAATGCCAAGAATTGTGTGTTTCTTTTTCTTTTAATTTCATTGCCGTGGCGGCCATCTGGACTACATAGCGAATTCGTGCATTCCCATCCACTTTACAAAACTATTCAGGTTACACCTCTAAAATTTGTCACGCAAGGTTTTAATAACCTGGGCTGTGATATTATGAAAAGAAAACATGATATTTGAATGTCTGCTTTCATAAATTCACGTTCTTTTCGTCACGTATCTTTTCGATAATTTTAGTGGCTGATGCGATCGTAGTATTTCGGGGAGCTGAAACACTAATATTATAGTCTAGAATACACAGTTATGAGAGTATAGTAATAACAATACCAGCTATTGCTCTTGTTGTTGTTGTTGTTGTTGTTGTTGTTGTTGTTGTTGTTGTTGATGATGATGATGGTGATTATGAAGCTCCTGTTGTTGATATTGTTGTTGTCGTTTTATTATGTTTTGTTGTTGTTGTTGTTGTTGTTGTTGTTGTTGTTGTTGTTGTTGTGGTAGTGATGGTGGATTTGTAATGGCGGTGTTGGTAGTGGTGTTGGACGAAAGAATATTTCTTTATATTCCACCCTGAGAACTTTGTAGATTTGGGCTTTTGAGTAAAGAACAAACCCTAGCCCAGATTTCTGTCTCTGCAGCAATGTAATTTAAAGACTGCCCAAAATTTGTGTAGCACATTGTAAAGGATGGCCGAGAATATTGTTGTATAACAACAATGGTTTCTCAGAATTCGTGTAACGAACGCCATGATTTAAGATTGCCCTGAGGATGTGAAACGCCACTATAGAAGTTGGCCCAGACTTTGTGTAACACTACGTTAAAAACAATTGCCGAGAATTAGTGTAATACCATGATAATAGATTGTCTCGAGTTTATGTAATACGTTGAAAAAATGATTGCCCAGACTTTGTGCAACATCAAGAAAGAAAAAATACCCATAATTGATGTGTGATAAAAGTTTGTTCAGACATTGCAGAACAACAAGATAAAAGATAGGCCAGAATTTTATGTAACACTATAATAGAAGATTGCCAAGTTTTCAGTGTAATACCATGACAAAAAATTGCCCACAATTTGCGGAAAAACATGATTAGCGATTGCCAAGAATTTCTGTATATATATCACAGTGACAAAACACTACTCAGCATTCGTGTAACATCTTAACAAAAGACTGTCCAGAATGTGTTAAAAGTCGTGGTAAAAAAAAATTGCTCAAAACTTGTATAACACCATGGTAAGATATCGCCCAGAATTTGTGTAACACATGGCAAAGATTGCCAAGAGTTTTGTGTGACACCATGATGGAAGATTGCCCAGAATGTGTGTGACGCTATCATACAGCCATTTTCAGAAGCATAGTTATTTAATGCGTGCAACTAGGCTATAAAACAGAAAAAAAAACCCGCTGTTATGCATCTGGTTCAACTCACAGTGCAAAGTGTGCTCTGCATTCATAAAAAAACCGGGCAGTTGAAAACAAAAACTATACAGCATCTTTTTCAACATGTCCTCAGAGAGAAATAACGTAACCAATACCAATCAACGGATAGTACCTTCATGAATACTATAGGACCAGAATCCACTGTTGGTTAGTTTTTTGGCGATATTCATATCCCTCGTAATGTTTTTGCCCTTTCCGTAACTTCCTAACAATCCAGATGATATGATTAACCAAAACGTGATGAAGCACATCAGGAATGCATTTTCGAAAATCCATTGACTTAGCGTGACTGTCAGAAGTAGGCATTGTTTGGTGTCCAGGTAGGCCTACATGCAATATACCATTGCCGGATTTACATGTCAGCTAAATAAATTACTACTGAGGGAAAGAAAGGGGCTCCAAACTTCATGTAACTAAGGATCTTACTAAGTCTAAATCCTGCAATGTAGTAGTAGTAGTAGTAGTAGTAGTACTAGTAGTACTAGTAGTAAAAAAAAAAACGGTACCCACCAAAAACGTAATAACTCCCACACATTTTTATGAAATCACATGAAACTTTATAATATGTTTATATGTCTAATGAAACACAATCGTAGAAAGTTTGGATAAAATGTATTGAAAATTGTTGTCTTCATGACGTTTTCCAAAAAAAGACCTCAAGTTTAAACAAATGACGCAAAACGTCAGAAAATCAGCACAAAACCCCCGCAGAAAAAAAGTCGAGGGGATTCAGATCTGGGCTGTGGGGGGGAACCATTCCACTGGTGTTCGTCGGCTGATCAGTCTGTCATCGAATTTCCCTTGCAGCCACTGAAGAGTCCTTTAAGCCGTATGGTGCGTGGCCCCATCCTTTTGAAATCACTGCCTGTGTCACTGAAATGCTCTCCTTTGGCCCCCACAGAAAAAAAGTCGAGGGGATTCAGATGTAGGATATATTTCAAAATGACATAAAATGCGTAATCTGGTGCACATTTTAATGAATTTCTGACAAGTGGTAGATCTTTGGACATATTTTGGGTGTACAAAATTTCAAGTCATTTTTATACTTTTTTGTAGGAGATATTAAGGATCTGGCGGGTATTTTTTGTGTGTGTGTGTGTGTGTGTTTTTTGTTTTTTTTTTTTAGAAGACAANTTTTTTTTTTTTGGGGGGGGGGGACTCCCTGTAGTAGAAGTAGGAGGAGTAGTAGTAATGATAATAATAATGATAAAAATGCGGTTAATAAGTTCAGATTATTATGACCCCAACAGCCTGATCACTCTAGGACTTTCTCAACCCCTTGGAGATATACAGTGCCGCTGCTATTCACAGGCGCTGATCATTACCATTCTGACAATATCTTCCACTACCTATTGCCAGGTACCCATTTTACAGAGGAGTGGACAGCGGGAATTGACCACTTACGACATGACCATTGTCGGAACTTTAATTCGTGACCTTTTTATCTTGAGTCCAACGCTGTAATCATTAGGCCACACTGCTCCACATAATAATACAGAGTAGTTTATAGAGGTTATTCTAAAGTTAAGCGAGAGGAAAAGACGAGGAGGGTGTGGATCTCTGGTCTCTTGGTTAGCGAGAGGATAAACTGTTAGAAATATTTATTTCTAAGGATGTCAAAAGATTACAGCCGTCCAAAATAATTAGACAGGCACACTGTAAGATGAAAGGAGAGGAATAATTCGCCCGCCCTTTCCCAAAAAAGGAGGTAAAAGGAGCATGAGTTACATTTTGTTGTCTTGTTGTTGCTGGTGGTGGTGACAATGCTGATGGTAGCGGTGACGGTGATGGTGTTGTTGGTGTTTGCCCATGTTATCATTTCTTCGAATTTCACAAACGCAGGCCCATTATCATCAAGTCAGCGGGCGAACATAAGGCATTATAAAGTATCAACTGAACATTCCAACAAAACTCTTTTTTGGTTACTCATCTACCATTAGATGATATACAGATAGTAGATAGACAGTATCAATCCTGTCACAAATTAGCCCCGAAAAGGTCGAAATTCCAAGAGCTGGAGAAATGGTGGGCCTAGCTAAGAGATCTGGAACTCGAAGAATCTTTGTCAGGATACGGTCTCAGGAGTATCTTGAGGTCAGCACGAGTTTAACTCTTTGAGAAATACGGTCCTCAGTCTTCCTAGTTGTATCTATAACAATTGAATCTGATGAGGCGACAACCTGTAAAGCGCAATCACCTGCCAGGGCGACCTAATTATCATAAAATTATAAATTCCATATGGCGACCTCTTGCACTGTTTATCGCAACTACGTCCGCCCTTCTTGTGTTCCACACCATAAAACATAACGAAACATAACATAACATCAGAGACGACCGCCCACGATGTAATCTTTTAGCCTGTAAGAGTTCTTCGAGGGATTCGCAGTCGACCGAAAAATTAATTCTGTTTTCCTTCCAAGCTTAATTTGGATGCATCTCTACAATATGCCATATTATTACGGGAGTCTCAAGCCTCTGAGGATGGTACATTAATTCTGGAACCAGAGGGGGGAAGGTTCTCTGTACAGCTTGACTCAAAAAAAGAACATTAAGTCTGTATAAGGCGGCGATGGCTTTCATAATGAACAAATAGGGATCAGGTTTTACTGCAGTTTATCCACGTAAGGCAGCTATCAGGCCTGAGATGATTTAAAAATATATGTAATGGTGGATTACACAATGCATGTTATGTCGGGGGGGGAGGGNGGGGGGAGGGGGGGTTCAACAGCCAGGACACAAAGAGAGCCACAACATTATTGAATGAAACCGTGGAGAGAAATATCAGAGGTGGTGGATTTAGAAGTAAGAGAACCAGCAGCCTCCGCTCTCTTCTCCGTGGAAATGTATAGCCGCTTCCCACGACCCTGGAGAGAGAGAGAGAGAAAGAGAGACTGACAGCTCTGGTTAGAATATTATGCTCCTTCTAGAGCTGCCTCTGGAAATGTTACAGTTTTGCTGTATCTCAACCACGAAGTCTTGTGCTTTGAACTTCAGTTATCGGTTCCTGGGCTCTCTAAACATATAGAAGGGCTTGGAAGAGTGAGGATTAAAGACCACGAAAAAAAAAAAACGGCAATAATGAACATATTATTTCATCGATCAATGAAGAGCTGCAGAACACACTTTTCATCAGCACGTTAGCAACACTCATGTCGCACAAATGTTCATGCGCAGATGCCGTGTGTCAGCCACGTGACATTCTACCGCAATATGGCCGCCAGCAACAGCAAGGTGAGGTATCTTAATCAAACGATATCATAAAGCATGCTTCTCAGGAACGAAAGTCAAGCCAAAAAAAAAAAAAATTTTATTGCCGTGGTATTTAGGAAAAAAATGTCAATAATTTAAAAACGTCACCCCTGGCACTTCTAGAATTGGGTGGTAACAAGAAGCAACAGCGTAAACAGTGCGACTTAACTCTCAAGTCTTCCTCTCAAGTGATTTGGTGCCTGCATGCATAGTTGTGATTCTTGTCTGGTGGTAGGCCTATGGTTATATTAGAATATTGGATTGTAGAATGAAGATTCTGAATTGATTCTCAATTGGATACAAAGGCACAGACTGACTGTTCTATCCTGTGCGTTTCAAGATTTTTGAAGCCTGAAAATATTAAATGTAAAAATCCGTACAAAACAGCCAGTGACTGAATAAGTAAACACTCATTAAAGTTATCTTTTTAACTTTAAAATTGACTTATTTTCGGCTGAAGTTTTTCCATAGTGAAAAAGCCAGCTGTCTTTTTTGTCAGTCGACTTTTTGCCCCTAGAAAGGGAAAACTGTATTTTCAGTCTACTTTTTCCTCAGGAAATTTTCCAAGTCCATAACCTTATTAAAGCAGTAGTGATAACATTCACCTCTCAGTAAGAACCACATTCCCTTATATGTCCTTCAAAGACAGACTGGATTAATTTAACTTTGTAATTTTTTTTTTTATTTTTACAGAGGTCAGAGACCAGAATGGAATTCCCTTCGTCATACATTCTGGCATTGTTGGTCATTCTCTTGTTGGCAAGCATGATTCCGATGAGCAGCGCATCTCACGAACCCAGGGCTTGTAAGTGCACGAGATGGTGGTGGTGGTGGTGGTGATGGTAGTATGAGTAATAATGATAGTAGTTCTAATTGTCGTCGTCGTCGTCGTTGATGTGGGATGTAGAAGAGGTGATGGTAATGAAGATGATATATGATATCGCTGCTCTTCGAAATTAACTAAAGTCACTTTTCACATTTCTAAGACAAGTAGAGGCGCGGGGTAGGTAAAGGAGAAACTTTTTATGCCATAGCAAGTCAGCATGTATCTATGCTGTTTCGGAGTAAAAATATTGGGGAATTTAATTTTCTTACATGTCAACATAGACTTTGATCTCATAAACAAATGGAACCCTTTTTCAAAAATGGCCTGAGCACAGGGACGGTAAGGAAGTTGATGATGTTCAAAGTATAGATAATTATGACATCAATATTAATGATAATAATGTGAATATGATGATGGTAATGATGATGATGGAGGTGGTAAATTTATTCACATATTAATATAATTATAATTCTTAATAATTATTCATATAATTTCTACTGAAGAAAGCATTTGCCGAAGCGTTTAGATTGTGAATTTACGTTTTACACCCCTCTATATGTTGGCTTAAAAGTTCATGTCTATCGGATTGAAGTAATGTATTAAAATGTCCGCCATTTTTACAACAATGATGATGATGATAACAGATAAGAATGGCAACAGCTTTTGGAATATAAACGTTTTGGAATAGCCTACTACTGTTTTGTTAACCATACCATCTCTTAGTCGAAAACGAGTTTACTTCAGGTAACAGAGTTTAAAGACCTTGCTCATGATGGCGACTAGATCTATTATGAAAATGACCTGCCTTGCCTGCATTCAGCACTACTGATCAATGCCACTGAAGACGATCATTTCTTATGATATTGATGAAAATAATAGCGAATCATGTCTTGCCATTAGTCTGTGCTATGATTTGTATTATGAATGAGATGTATACATGGTATTGTAACACAATTTCCCTACGGGATAAGGGTCCTACTTTTGGTTTTCGTTTTCATCCAACAATGGGAGCTCTCAAACTCCAATTCTAAAGGACCAATTCCATTAATTCAAGTTTCTCAAAATTTGCTACAACAAAAAGTAAGGAACTACTGACCTGAGCTACGCGACAAGTGCATAGTAATAGAGAAGAAGGATTTTCGGATGGAGGATTTTGTACTGAATAATCTAATTTGCCTAGTAATTAAATGGAAATGTATGTTTCGCGTGCGAACTTGAAAGTAATTTATCGTCTACTTCGTGAAATATGATGACAAAAAGCAAACTCTAACTATTTGCTGTTGTTGACAACGAACTGTCTTGATCTATGTGATAACCACAATACATTTATTTGAGATACTTTTTAAAGAGGCAAAATGAAACTGAATACGAATTTACACATTTAAATCCAAGACAAAACTATTACCCAAAAATAAATTCCATACTTAACACCGATACAGAGGTTTAGGGAGTTTTCTTTAGAGAAATGTCTGAAGCAATTCTCGCTATGTTAGTTATCCTATTTTCATCATAGCAAAAAGTTTACTTTTGACATATAATGCTTTAATTTTATTTTTGCAATAGTACTTCGAATATACCCATTTCTTTTTAATGAACTAGCGAAAAGCAGTAATCGATTTTAAACATCTCTCAGGAAAAATAAAACACTCAAAGGTGTGTTCAAAACCCTGATAAAAGACCTCCGCATGCGAGGTCACCTCTGACGTGATTTCTGGTGGTTTTGACTGGCACTTTCTTGCACCGTTCATTGAGAGTGCCAAAACAATAAAATGTTGGGTTGTTTTATATTCTAAAATTTACAGTGTACCAGCACTGTGTTGCCGGATGATCCATTTAGTTTGTGATCGTGAATGAATATAAATATGATTTTTGAGGAACAACCTTGAACAGTATACCCTCTCAGTGTTCAACAGAAAAATTGGATTTTGCCCCCTGGATATTTGGCATGACTTGAACTTGTTGAACCGAGAATTTGAAACAATAATGAGTGTATTGCCTTTCGCGAAATAAACCAATTTGACAGAAGAAAAAAAAAGTTAGAGATCGGTCTGAACTCTAAACTACGAAAGAATCACCTTTGACTCAAAGAGAATTGCAGGTAAATCAGTGCACAAATACCCGAGTTAGGGTCGTCAGCGAGTTGATCCATGTTTATTTTTTCGTTAAAAAAAATCTCTGCTTTCCCCCTGAAACCTTCACAAGTTGATATATTAGGGTGTGACTGTGAACAAAGAAAGATGGAGCGTGACCAAAGTCTCGGAGAAGTAGGACTACAGAGCAAAACTTCTGTTGGACTGGAATCAAGATTATAAAAGAAGATGTGCAATAATAATTACAATACTTCTTTACAAAACTGCAGTCTCCTAATCCGGCGTAGTGGCCGGGAAGGTGAGAGTTTGTCTCTTGGTGGGAAAGGTCTCTGGACTGAGTCTCACTAGCACTTAATTTCTCGTTGAGCATAATTCCCAGAGTTAAAATAGGAGTATGGGTCTATGAATGCCATTAATTGATGAGGTCTTTTAATCAAATACTGAGTCGTCCTTTTTCCTTGTTTTTGTACACCTGCCAACCGAAGATAAAGGTACCAGAATTCAGGAATGATAGGAGGACGTCATTGCCATTTTCTTATATTTTGATTTAAATGTGTTTTTAATGGGCCCATAGTATTTGTTGGTATGGGTGGGAACAGACGAATTTGACATCATTCAAGAGTTGAGGCTGTGTTTGCAATTAAGCAACGTGTCTCAAAAGTTCATTAATCCTGCTTCACTTACAACATGCTTAAAATTCGGCACACACTGATCTAAATGATATAGGCTTGAATGGCCAGGAAGGGCTGTTCAAAAAACGGACATATCCATATGATAAAAAAAAAAGAAAGATGGCATAATTAATCACAGGTCTGTAATCTACACATTCCAGGCCACGTCTGTCTCCTACACAACCAGAACTCTGCTGAAAATGGACATTGAAACTTACCACCAACTCACTATGATAAAATTCCATCTAAGCAGCCATAGATTACCAGTGGAAACTGGGAGGTGGCTCAACACCCCACTCATAGACAGATTATGTCCTGTCTGTATGATAATAGTTCTTTGGGCGACGAATATTAGTACATTTTCGAATGTTCAGGCATTAAAAAAGACAGGGAAAATTTCTTACCAAAATTATTTCAGAATAAGCCTAACATCTATAAAATAAAACTACTCCTCAGTGACAACCAAAACTACAGCATTCATAATCAGTCTCGTTTCGTTACAAAAATCATGAAGACATTTTGAGTCGTTTTTTTTTTCTTTCTCCCTCCTAAACAATTTTGCATTGCCTTTTGGTTTACTTTACACATTATTGTACATATTGCAACGTGGAAATAAAGTTCTGTTCAGTTCAGTTCACAAGTAAATATTGTAGTTTATTTCCCCTCGTAACCACTGTCAGATAATCTGGACGATAGATGCGATGAGACCATCGAAGTGGACAAGGCAGTGATAATCCGCATCAAAAGTGAGGGGTTCCTGAAGTGGAATTACAAATGCGGGGTCAAACTTAAGCCCAAACACGGCGACGGACTGACAGCTAGATTCATACACTATGAGCTGGAATGGACTTCATCCCTCTCCGGAGACTGCTCAAGGGTCGCCTTCTTCCTTAGAGGTGACAGCGGTGACAAGTTCGGTAAGAGATCTATGCTCATGGATTCCTCATTTGTGCTGCTCTTCTCTGTCTGTCTGTCTTTTTCTTTCTTTCTGTACGTCCTTTTATACGTGTTTGTTTCTAATGGACCGTCTGATATGACAACTACAGCAATCAAATTTTCAATGGATATGTGGGAGAAAACTGTAGGCAAATTTGTTTCTGTTGCACTTATAAAATATTTCCATTTTTATTGTGTTTGTATTGGTAAAATGCCTATCGATACTCAAGGCATCGATGCTACTGTGTGTATTAAAAAAAAAAAATCACAAGCCAAAATTTGTGACATTGAAAAGGCCGCAAAGAAGCCACAGAGTGCGGTTAAAATTCACAAAAGACGTGTTGATATTTGTAGTTGTGTCTTTTTTGTATGTTTGACAAGTGACGATCACGGTTGCAAAGTATACATTCAAAGAAAGCAATAATAATTTAAAATGATCTTTTCACTGTGAATTTTGGACGCTAAAATTTTTGACAGCGGGAAGGCCACGAGGAAGCAACAGAAAAACCGTCAGAAATTCACAAACTACATATTTTTTTTTTTGTAACCCTGCCCTTTGAGTGTTTGATATAAAGACAGCAATAATAATTTAAAATGATCTCTCCAATGTGAATTGTGGACGCTCAAACATTGTAACAGCGAAAAGACCGCGAGGAAGCAACAAGAAATTGTCAAACATTTACGATATACGTATTTTTATTTGCAATTGTATCTTTTGAGTTTTTGACGAGTGATAGTTTGGAAAATAATAATTCAAAGAAAACAACAAAAATGTGTAATGATTACCCCTTATACTTGGCGAGCCTGTACGGCTCAGATTGCCCCCCGAGCACCCTTTGGTGTCAATATCTTCGCTCTCTCATTGGTTGGCACACGCAGTGTTCTCGGAAACTTAGATCTGATAAATGCCAAGGTTTGTTTTGCACCGTTGGCTATATAAGGTTTTCTATGTACAGCTCCCTCCTTCTTCACACAAAGCAACCACAGTGCCTTTTCTTTGAATTTGATCCCTTCAACTGTGTACCCTTTTGCTACGCCAATGATCGTACATTGATTTTCTTTGGACATATTATAATAATATTATCAAGCTCTTGTTTGTATCTTACTTTTCACTTTACAGAACAATGCTATGAAATAATATTATATTTTCTTCCTCCAGGAGAGCATGGATATTGCGGCACTGAAAGACCAGAAACTCAGTATGACCTTGGCAAGTTTGGAAGTTTTTCCTATAAAACGGGCGACTTTGTACTTACCTGGAAACGGCCATCGGTTGACCTCCTCGTTACGGAAGTGAAGGATAAATCTAAGTCAAATGGCAGTAAGTATTGTACAAAAGACTTTCTCGGTTTGACAAAGAGCACATTGGACAGGCATGAAGGCAAGCAGGCCCATGTTGGCAGGCAGGCTGGCACAGACAGACAGACAGACAGACGGACGGACGGACGGACGGACGGACGGACGGACGGACAGACAGACAGACAGACAGACAGACAGACAGACAGACAGACAGACAGACAGACAGATGACATATTGAGACTGACAATTTGCAGTCTGCTTTATTCAGATTGGTCGCTTAAATCAAACACACGCTTCAAACATGAACACTGTTGAATTAGCATTTTATCGCTTTTTAATTAGGAATTATCGGTCTGTTTTGTACATAGCTGACAACCGCACGGGCAGGCCACTTTTACGCTAAGGGGGGTGCGCACAAACAACATCTGGCACTAGTAGCGACTAAAATCTTGCGTCGGCTGTAAAACGGCGTATGAGACAGACAGACAGACAGACAGACAGACACACACACACACACACACACACACACACACACACACACACACACACACACTGACTTGTAGTGCACTAACATGATATTTCAACCATGAAAGCAGGGAAAGTGCACCTGTAATTTTTACGTAGTGATATCATTTATTAATTATATAATATTAAAACAGTGAGTTCAGGGATTGTATGTTTCTTTTTTTTTATCGTTCGTTTATTCGTTCGTTCGTTCGTTGTTTGTTTGTTTTGTTTGTTTGTTTGTGTGTGTGGGTTTGTTTGTTGTTTGTTTGTAGTTGTTTGTTTGTTTGTTTGTTTGTTTGTTTGTTTGTTTGTTTGTTTGTCCACTGAGAGCTGTGGCAACATGTGATGATCTTGTATTATATACATTCTAGCATGCCCGAAAGGATTCTTCGACTGTGAACGCCGTGACTACTGCATCGATAATGAGCTGACATGCAACGAGTATGACGACTGCGGCAACAACAAGGACGATGAGACTTCCAAATGTGGACTTTCTACTGGGATCATTGTCGCTATAGTCATTGGCAGTCTGCTTGGCGCCGTTCTTATCGTTGCTCTCATCGTCTTTCTCTGCAAACAATGTAGAGATTAAACATTCTGTGTCCATTTTGTTTTAATGCTTACTAGCTAGTACCTACGCAAAATAAGCATAATGTTGTCTCAGAGATACACACACGCTCTCACACACCACACAGACATCGATAGCAACATTAATGTCATGCTTTCATCTAACGCTCCGGATTCTCTTTTCATACCTCCTAACGAGGAAATGACATTCCCAGGCACACGATTTTTTTATTTTTTTTTGTAAGCCATCGAAAACAAGACCGCCTTTGACCTCTCCTGGCATAACATAATAATTTTCAAAACCCCACAGACAACACAATGTTATACGACTACACACAACCAAGGTGTTGTTCACTCTATGCGTAATTGGTCATCCTAAGTCCCGTCTACACGTTAAGTGAGGAATAAAGGTAAGCCAACTATGAACTCTTGAAGTAAAAGGATGGACGCAGAATGGGTTGTTTTAAAAACGAGCAAAAACAACTACGTCTGAATAAAGTGCGTCTCTGTAAACAGATATATACTAGTCTCCTCTCATCATTTTTTTTCCCCCTTTAGTGAATTGGATGTAAGCTCCCCTATTTGTAATGCTGTGGTAATTTTATTTTCATGCGAGAAATGAGAGGAGAAACACATTAAAGACTGCTTTTCATGTTCGACGACCGTATTCTTTTTTCTTTACCTGGGGATATAGGAAAAGTTAAGGTGTCATTAAAGGCCTGCTGATTTCATTGTTATTCAAAATGCAAAACTACATACCACATATTAATTTTGAGGGGAACCCTCTCGTTCCTACCCC